>CAUYQG010121988.1:0-29069 GCA_963574415.1 Tarsius wallacei | reverse complement strand
CCCAGATCCGGAGAACTGGGGTCTTATACCCTTGTTTAGGTGAGGGAGGGGGTTGTATTGAGTGATTACATTCTTCCTTTGGAATCTTACAAGGTTGTACTTAGCAAAATCAGGTTTCTTGGAACTGCCGGGCTGTAAACCATCAACTTCAGAGGAGGGGTTTGGATAAGTCTGTGAATTAGTTACTCTTTTTGCATTTCCATTGAATGGCCAGTCTTTGGGCCATTTGGCCTTTTTTTTAAACAAAACCTGCCTGGCACCGGGCTGAGCCTTTAAAGTTGCAGTTTGCCTTTAAAAAGGAAATACCTCTGCTATCAACCCCTACCTCCTCCTGCCACTGGGCTAGTGGGAGATATTCAGTCAGCCCAGGTGAGGGGAACTGCTGATCCCAAACCAGCTACATATGTTTCTGTGTTTATTCACTCAATCATACAAGAAATATATATGAGCATTTGCCGCATCCTGCCACAATTTTGGCTATCCAAAACATGCCTCTCTTCCAGTCAGTCGCTCCTTATAACTCTCCTTGGACTTGGCTCCCAAATAACCTTGAGACTCTGAAGAAAAGTCTTCCATATCAGCACATTTTTCTTTTCAGGAAAAGAAACCAGAATTTACCGAACACCCACTGTGGGCCAAGGAATTGTCCTGAGCCTTTTACCCTGCTTACCTCATTTGCTGCCTCTGTGAGGCAAGTAGCATTCACTTTCTTTTGGGTAATTAAGATAATAGTGACTCAGAAAGCACAGCTTTCTTGTTCAAAGTCACACGGCTGTCAAATAGTGGAGTCAGGTCTCCGAGCTCAGAAGTCCCTATCACTTACTCCGTATTGCTCAGACCACATGACAGGCACAGTCTCTTTTACGTGGGCTTGTTGGAAGCTCAGGAAACTACTTCCCTGCAAAGGGTGTGACAGTTTCAGGCAGTAGCGAGCTGAAAATTGCAGAAACCTCTCTTCAACCAAGTGTGGAGTTCATTAAGCTGCAGGGAGCTCTTAATATCATCAGCATTTCCAGGCAGCTCTGTGCTACCAGAATAAAGGAAAGAATGAACACCCTTCCCTAAAAAGGTGAATGAAAGTCTTTGCTAACTGAACACTGCAGATAAGCGTCTCCCCCATTTGACTGCAATTACCTTGGTCCCCAGTTACATCGTTGCTAGTGATGATTAACAAAATAATGGTAATGATACCGATGGTAAATTAAATGGAAATAAAAGGAGCTCAGTGTGCTGTTCAATTTCCCACTTGGGGCCTACTCCTAAGCTGTGTTCTTCAGGCTCCCACTGGGAATTTCCACATGTAAATAAATATGCCTGGTTGAAACTGCAGACTTAGATGTCTCTACACGGTGAACACTAAAATCTAAGCTTGGGGTTGCTCCCCTCCTAACCCAGAAGAGTTCCCAAGGCTAATGTCAGTGAAGATGGACTCCCCCCATGAAATGTTCCGATGAATTATGTAAATAGAGACAAACACCTTATAGGACTGACCTCTGCCACAGAATTTGACATCCTCTTGCCCTAGCCAAACCAAGTGGAAAATTGGATTTAAAGAAAAAAGAATCAGGACTTCATTACAACCCAGATGCTTTGTGATGTCTGGATTCTGATAGCCACAAATCAGCACAACCCTACAAGAGAAATTACCAGCAGATGTGACAAGGGATAGACACGGCATGTCATCAGCAGGTTCTTATCTTGCCAGAAACCCTTTCTTAAGGTTTCAGCAATAATCATTAGTTTTTCTAATAGGACACCCTACAAAGAGAGTGAGAGCCCTGAGTTTGAAACCTAGCTTTGCTTCTTCCTGTGTGATTTTTGGATGTGTTACTTAAAAAGTTTCTGAGCACCAATGTCCTCATCTTTAGAATGAGGACAACAAGAGTACCTATTCACAAGATGGCTTTGAGAATTAGAAAGAGAATGCATATAAAACTAGCATAGTGCCTGACCCAGACAAATTGCTCAAGAAGTGGAAACTATTCTTATTAGCCTCAAATTAAAGATTGGTTCTATTTCAGGATGAATATAAATTGCATTTTAGACTCTGATTTTTTTTTAGCATGACTTGGGTCCCTCTTTGTTCTTGAAATTATATTGAGTTTAGACTATACAAATTGAGTCAGTTTTTAAAAAATTACTCATCTATGACTTATAAGCAATATAATTGGGAACAAATTCTGTCTTCACTGGGTCTTAGCTTCCTTGTTGGTTTTAATAAAATAGTCTGAGCTAAAACTATAAGACTTTCAAAAGAAAACATATGAGCAAATTTTCCTAATCATTAATTGTTTCTTAGATATGACAACAAACACACAAGTGATAAAAGATTGACAAGTTGGTCTTAATCAGAATTAAAAGCCTTTGTGATTTGGCGGGGCGCAGTGGCTCAAGCCTGTAATCTCAGCACTTTGGGAGGCCGAGGTGAGGGGATTGCCTGAGCCTACAGGTTCAAAACCAGCCTATGCAACTTGGTACGACCTCATCTCTACAATAAATTAAAAAATTAGCCAGGTATGGTAGTGTGCGCCTATAGTTCCGGTTACTTGAAAGGTTGAGGCGGAAGGATCGCCTCAGCCCAGTTCGTTGTTGCTGGAGTGGCCGTGAGTGTGCCACTGCACTTCAGCCTGGGCGAAGGAGTGAGACTCCAACTCAAAAAAAAAAGTTTATGCTTCAAAGGACACCATCAAGAAAGTGAAAGACGACACCCATGATGGTAGAAAATATTTGCAAATCATGTGTCCTGATAAAGGACTTGAATCTAGAATATAGAAAAAAATGCAACTCAACAACAAAAAGACAAAACAACCCAATCTTTAAAACAGGCAGAAGACAGCATCAGGTTAGGATCCAGTTTTTCTGAGAACCCACTTGCTGCCTCCTCCAGTGATGGCTGGAAGACTTCAGCAGAACTATACAAAATCCTTGCCAATGTAGTGCCTCTCATGGACCACAAATGGTATTACCTCAATGCTACTTTTTTTTTTATTTTTGAGTTGGAGTCTCACTCTGTCGCCCAGACTGGAGTGCAGTGGCCGCTCCCGGCCATCGCAGCCTCGACCTGCTGGGCTCCGGCGATCCTTCCGCCTCAGCCTTCCAAGTAGCTGGAACTACAGGCGCGCGCTACCACGCCTGGCTGATTTTTTGATTTATTGTAGAGATGAGGTCTCACTTGCCTAGGCGGGTCTCGAACCCGCAGGCTCAGGCAATCCACTCACTTCAGCCTCCCAAAGGCGCGGGATTACAGGCTGAGCCACCGAGCCCGGCTAGAAAACTCTTTACAGTGTCAAGTGTAGCTGCATTATATGTACTTAATTCAGATGATTAAGTAGTTCAACCAACCAACCAGCCAGCCAACCAACTGAACAACTAAGTAATCAATCAGTCAGTATAATCCTTCCAAGTATCTATAACCACCAACTTAATTTTTCCTTCTGAGATGCATAAGGAAGAAATGATTGCTATGGTTAAAGATTTTCCTAGTAAGTCTGCATGCTACAGAAGGGAGCCTGGGAAAAGATATGAGCATACATAGTTTTTTTTTCTCTATTGTAGTACTGTATAGCTGTAAGTATTAATGATGATTACATCCAACATAGAAGGAAAGTTAAAAGTGGAAGCTTAAGTCTGAAAGCAATAATGTAATTTTTAAATTGAGATATAATTAATATATGATAAAATTCACCCTTTAGCTATTTTTAGTGTATTCACAAGGTTGTATAATTGTCTCTAATATCCAATTCCAGGGAAAAAAATGTAATTTTGACCTATATGGTAGGATGAGTATATGCTTTTAACTATTCTATTTGTAAAATGTAATTTTGTGTAGTGTCGTATGAAAACAGCTTTAGTTTTAAAAATTACAAAACAAAAAAATGCAAAAAAACCCCAAAAACTCAAACCCCAAACAGCAATCCATCTTTAAAATGCCTGACACTAAGATATTCACTAAAAGTATACAATTCACTAAACAATACCCTTTCCATACCCCCGAAAATATATGTTTTTAATAAAGAAATGCTATTTTACTTCTATAAAAGGAAAACCAGTACCACTTGCCCTAAATAGTAGCTGAGTATAAAGAAATATAATGAAATTATTAATACAATATTTAACTACAGCAAACATATCTTTTCTCAGTATCTCTCATATCTTTTCTCCTAGCTCTTCTTATTTCTGTTACTGCTGCCCTAACCATTATATCTCAGACTACTACAGACCCCCATTCTTGTCTCTCTGCTTCCATCATTGCTTTCCAAGCATTAGGTCACCCAATTGATCCAAGGATAAAGAGCTAGTCCTTAACCTGGCCTTCCTGGCCTACACAATCTGCTCTCACCTCCCTCTCCTTCCTTATCTCCCACCATCTCTTCTTCCTTTGCTACACTCTAGGCAGACTTTCTGCTTTTATTTTCTTGTTCAGTCTCTCCCCTTCCAGCCTCTAAGTCTTTGATCCTGTTGTTTTCCCACCTCCTTAGAACACTCTCTGGACTTCCTCCTTTTTCGCTCAGTAAGCTACTTATCCTTCACATTGTGTCCCTCGTGTCATCTCAGAAAATCTTCCTTGACCATACCTCATGCTTCTTACTCTTCCCTGCTGAGTCAGATCCTTCCATTATAATGGTTCAGTCTATACTTATGTATTTGTTTTTATGATATTTGTTTAGTGTTCAATATCTCTATCAATAGATTATGAATTCAATAAGAGCAAGGGGTCAATCTGTTTAACTTATTCTTGCATTCCCTGCACTTAGCACATTGTCTAGCATATAGTAGGTTCTGAGTACATTTTTTTTTTTTTGATAAAAACCAGTGAATGCATAAATGAATAGATCCGTTGTCATTGGTTCCATTTTGTATTCCATATTCTTTCTTGACCTATCTGGACTGGATTACTTCTCTTATACCAAGACTGAAATGATCACTTCATAGACTTGCAATATTTTGTCTAAAATTGCCTCAAGTTCAAACTTTAAGTACAGAGTACCTTCATTAGCCACATACCTGTAGCTGAAGCCAGTATTGATTCTAAATTACCACTACTCAGAACTAGGCAAGAAACTAACATGAAATCGAGGGAAGTCCGTTTTCCTATAATGGACTGATTTTCAAATTTGTCTGATTTTCAGAATCATTTGGAGACCTTTTCCATATATGAATGCCTGGGCTTTAGACTTACTGAATTAGAACTTTTGGATGGGGACTGAGTATATTTTTAATTAGCTACCTAGGTGGTTCACATGTAGTCAGCTTAGTACTTAAAGCCCAGGCATTTACATATTGAAAATGTCTCCAAATGATTCTGAAAATCAACAAATTTGAAAATCAGTCCATTATAGGAAAATGGATTTCCCTCGACTTCATGTTAGTTTGTTGCCTAGTTCTAAGTAGTGGTAGTTTAGAATCAATACTAGCTTCAGCTATAGGTGGCTACATGTGAACTGAGCTGACTACATGTGAACCGCAGAGTGGCATTTGGGAACCAATACTTAAACAAACTTGGCAAAATGCCTATTGTAGCTGCTTCCCTCTTTATTTTGGAGGTGGAGTGGAAGACGGAGAAGGAGTAGTGTATCACAGATTTATCTGGCTTTTGTGGGAAGAAAATGGCTTCTAAATTCAACTCTCTTAAACTGGCTCCCAGTAATGCCTACAACAAATTTTCTATCACTTCTATTTCACACACCAAGTATTCTTTCCTAACCTATAGTATGTTAAGCACTCCTTCTTAATTAACTCAGTAACATTGTTCAGGATATATGTTATTATTTTACAACTGGAAACATTGATGCTCAGAGAAGTTACATGACATCAATGATACATGCCCAGAGACTCATGTAACAAATGGCACAGAGCTAGGTAGTCCCAATTCCAAAGATCGGGAACATTTCTTTTATGCTAATTGTTTTCAGTTTTATGAACATTTAGAAAAAAATCGTAGAAAAAAAGGTTTCATTTTGATCAGTTCTTGTCTGTTTTTCATTTAATTTTTTTTGCTTTTTTTCTTGAAA
Organism: Tarsius wallacei; assembly: GCA_963574415.1. Taxonomy (NCBI): domain Eukaryota; kingdom Metazoa; phylum Chordata; class Mammalia; order Primates; family Tarsiidae; genus Tarsius; species Tarsius wallacei. The sequence continues at coordinate 23,058 of CAUYQG010121988.1, read as the reverse complement.
AGACGTTTTTTGCCTTATAAATGCTCAGTAAATGCTGATTGGTTACTTTCAGTGACAAAAATTACATATGGTACAGGATGAGCAAGGAGCTTTTTTTAATGCTTTGCATTTGTGCTTTGTTTGTTTGATTTTTTTAAATTTTTATTTTTATTTATCCTGTAGGGTGAGCACATAGATAGAATTTGGTGGTGTCAGGTAAGGGAAGAATTGAAAAGATTGTGGAAAAGAAAATTGACTACTGACCTTCAGGAATGCTGCTGTGGAGTCAGCTTAAGGCAAAGCATACATTCCTATGCTCTTCAGGTTCTTAAAAGTATTAAAAAAAATAGAGACAACAACTTCATTATATTGTATTTTCTCCACTGCTGCTAACTGAGCTGGTTTGGCAATGAGCCAAAATATTATACATTGTTTAAAAATATTAGGAAGAAAACTAAGCCATGAAATAGTCATTAAATTTAACATTTTTTAAAAAATGAAGCTTATAGACTTTGTTTGAATTTTACTAGTTGTTTTTTTTTTCCACTAATGTCTTTTTACCATTCCAGGATCTAGTCCAAGATACCACGTGACATATAGTAACATGGTTTTTCAATTGATATATATAAATTTAATGGTTTTGGAAGACATTTTCAGCCATTACAGACTTTTATTATTGTTTCCTTAGCGTCCTAATTTTCACTTTTTTACTCAGAGATACAATTTAACATTGTGCTGATATTTGAAAAGATTGTTTCCTGGTATAGGAAGGTAAGAATCTTCTGATTTTCTCCTCTTTAATTTAAAATCTTGTTCACAGGAAATTCTTCCTAATTTTAAAAGATAAACAGGAAGTATAACTATTTGCTTGGGATGTGTATATATATGTGTGTTAAAAATAGTATCAGTTGAGAGGAAAATGTGTTTTCTACAAAATCAGGATTATGAAACACATATTTCAAATGAGAGCCAGGTTTGTGTGTGTTTTTGACATGTTTTTACTTGTTTGAGTTTTTTTTTCATAAGGTTTACTTTTGGATAATATTTTTCTGACACTCTTCCTGTTTTCTTCCAAGTTCAGTAATGGAATAAAAGTTGAAGGGTTGACTGATTCACATGGAGATGGCCTTTGTAACATCATCTATCAGGTGTCTTTCTCTTTATTAGTCATCTGGAATTCAGAAGACTGATTGAGGCCATTACAAAATGTACTGCAAACTTTAGACCCTACATCTTTAATTAATTAATGTTAGCAAAGCACTTTGCAATTGATGTATGAAACTGGCTGTTAAAATATACTGATTTGCTAGCTCTTTTTATATTTTTCCCTTATTTCCACACCAGATGCCGCAATCTAATTTTTAAAAACTGTGTTATGGATACGCTTAAGCATTTTTTTCTTTTTAGTTCATTTTATGTTATTTACAGTTGGTATAGAAATATCTTCTGTAGTTTTACTTATGATTTTCCTGAGAGATATATATTCCTGAAGGCTATAGATTTATATCGCAGCTGGAAAACACCATCCTAATATTATGTTAATTCTTTATATGGTTAATCTTTTATGTCATTGAAAAAAATGTATAAAATACAGACAAATACATCATACATATATATAAAATTTAAAAAGGAGACCTAAAGATTACAGAGAATGCTCTCTAAGACAACAGAATATGCCATGAAGAATGCTTTTTAACAAGAAAAGGTAATTTCTGCCCAAAACAAATATGACTGAGGAACAGGTACATTCTTGCTCAAATAACTACCAAAGAGTTAATGCAAGTAACCTAGATATTCTGTCCTCTAAGAATTTAAAATCTTGCATCAACATTGATTTTTAATAAAAAGAATTGTAGTAGAAATATATACAGACAGAGGATTATTGGTTTACAAAACCCAACTTTAGGAATCAAGATTTGTCATGTATATAAAAATCATATAATGAAGTTTATGTATCATGGTAGTAATTATTACCAAACAATTTTGGGGAATTAATAAGGGAAAATTACTACCAGTGAAGCCTGAAGGAGTAACACTGATGGTACAAATACCTAGAATTTATGATTTAATCTTAAAGTTAGAAAATTAAATTTTTTTCTCTTTTTACTTTGTATGAAGAAGTTAAATGATTCTAGAAATATTACATATTTAGTTATCTGGGTTTTCCACTTACCTATGGTGGATTAGGATTTATATAGAATATGAATCAGTGAAAAGTATCATGAAACTTTATAAATTTTATTCTCAAAGAACATCATGAGATTTAAAAAAAAGGAATTTTAAATTAATAATGTCCTCATAATTTGAGGATACTCATTTTGACATGTGAGAGTTTTCAATGGGATAGTATATGCTCCTGAAGAAGGAATATAGTACAAGGAAGCCCTCAAATTCAAATTAGGCAGATACTAAGTGTCTGTAGACTTCATTCTGTCCACTCATGTGTAGTTCTGATTATCCTTGATATTATTGGAAGTCACATTCAAATTTATTTTTGTAAGTAACAGCAGAGATAAACAGTGACTTATCTGTGATTGACTCATTATGTTATTGCCAAATTAATTTTGGAAAGTATTTTCAGAAGTTTTGACAAGATAACTCAGTTTTGATAGAAATAAGTCAATGATAGGAGTAATAGAAGTCTATGAGAATGTTTCAAATATTCTGTAGATTAAGTGTATACATGTCAAATTCATTATTATAAACAGGTATAAAAACCTTAATTTTTTTTATGTCTGCAGTTTATCTTGTCATCAATTCCTAGGACTCTTGTTGTATTCGGTTAGATAAAAGAGAATTCTGGTCAATCTTTTTTTTTTCTTGACTGTGAAGCAAGACATGAAGTTCCTAGTGAATCTACTGAGTTACATGAAACCTTACTTAGAGATATTATTAAATAAAGCCATAAGGCAAAATATTAACAAAGCATTTCAAGTACTTTGCTGGACAAATGCATATATACGGTTGAAGAAAGAGAAATATCAATCTAGCCCATTAGTGAGAGCTATTTCTGGGATGAAGATTAGGGAAATCAGCAGTATTAATTCAAATACAGCTTGAATTAATATTTTATGCTGCTTTTGGTGTGTATTTTCTGATTTAGTCTTCAAAATGACCCTGTGAGGTAAGTGGTGTCATCTTTATTTTACAGATGAGAAAGCTGAGACTCAGAGTTATTAACTGCCTTAAACAATACACAAGCAAGTATGTTTAACTCGAGACTTCTGGCTTTTCCTTATTTTTTCTTTCCATCAAGTGGAGACACAGGTAACATATTAATCCAAATTAAGGGATCAGCAAGAGGAGTAGTTCTTGAAATACTAAAGGTAAAATCTAGACAAAAATACAAAATCTAGGGATATATCAAACTGAATGAGTGGCCCATGGACTGAATTCAGCCTGCATAAAATTTTGGTATGACTATCCTGAGTCTTCAAAAAGGTCTTAATTTGAATGACTTAGGTAGAAAAAGGTGTTTCTGTTTTTTTCAGACTTCACACTCTGCTATTCCCAGCTGACTCACCTAAGAGGGGGGGGACCCCAGAAAACCCCAGAATTTTCTGTTGTAGGATGGGCCCCTTGTAGCATAGGCTTCCCCTGGTAGGTAAGTGTTCTAGGAACCTATTGGCATTAGTGCACCAGCTAGCATTGTTTGGCTGCGTTTGACTTCAGTAAATTTTTTTTTTTGGAGATTCTTTCAATGCATTTGCCCATTTCACAATGGGTGATTTAGAGAGCACACCCGCCCACACTGAGCTGAGTGTTCAGAAGCTTTGGACCAAAATGGCATGATCCCCATACCCCACCCTCCCTTTTCACTCTGAGTGACTTTTTTTTTGTTTCTCCAGATGAAGAAAGTCCTCAAAGGGAAGCATTTTGCTAATGTGGAAGAGGTGAAATAAAAAATGGCAGAAGCACTAAAAAGCAAATTGATGAGTTCAAAAACAGTTTTGAGCAGTGGAAAAAAGTATCTTGATAGGTATATTGCATCAAGTGAAGAGTACTTTGAAGTTGACTGAAGTGTAAACATGTAAGAATAAATACACAACTTTTTTATACATAAATTCTGGGTTTTTGGGTGTCCCCCTTGTATATTATCTGCTTGGATTCTGATATTCTATGACAATGCGGTTCTGAGCTGAATGAATCACTTGAGCAAGAGAATGGAAGGAAATATGTGGAAGTGAGCATAGAGAGCAGTTGCATCTGACTGGAGCATAGAAGGAGGCTGTTATGGAACATTGTTAGGGACCAGATTATGGATGCTATCTATCCCTTTTCATCTCACAACTCTACTGCCCCTTTTATGAAATTTAGGTTGTTTGTGTTGGTCAGAATCCACGTGTGTAGGAATAAGGATTATCACCTGTGGGCTGAATCCTTGAAATGTAGATCCTAACATTTCAAACTTAATTGAGGTAGGTCCAATTCTGTGGGAGACCACTAGTGCAGACAGGGTGTGACCTGTGAATGCTAAGTGAATTTTGAATGCTAAGTGTTCTGAACTTGGAGAAGGAATGATGGTGTAGTCATAGGTAACTGAAAAAGGTCCTGAGTATTGCTGTGATCACTGGATGAAGTACACTTTTATGGAACAGTGGAAGAATGGTGTTTTATCAATAAAAAAAATTTAAGGATCATTTAAGGTTAGAAAGGTGGAATCAATTTTCTTTGGATATTTATATCATTGTTTCCTGAGGCACCTAATTAAGGTATGTCATTTGAACTCTTTTGGTGGAAGGTACTTCTTTTCATCTCGTGGACTTGAGTCTTTGGAGCAGAAATAAGCTTATGAAAAATTATCTGTACCAGGATTTTGAAACCATAGGCTTTCTCCCTTCCCACCTCAGGGCCTTTGCATGTATTTTATTTCCTTTATGGAATGTTCTTTCTCCACTCTTATAGAGATTCTTTCCTTTAGGTTCTTAACCTATTTGCGCAACTATCCCTCCTTTGAGAGAGTATTCCTGGCCACTCTATATAAAAAGGAGTTCCTCTACCTTTATTCTGTTCTTTAGTCCTTTATTAATTTTCACCACAGCTTTCCTCAATTTATAATTCCTTTGTCTATTTACGTGTTAGTAGTAACATTCCCTCATAATAATGTAGTGCCTCCAGGGAATGCAAATCCTGTAGGACCAGGGGTTTAGAATTCAGAATCTAATTTCATGACAGATGCTCAATAAGTATTTGTGAGTAAATGAATAAATGATTGAAATATAGGTGAAGAAGAAAAATACCCTGGTATTGAAGAGAGAGTATACTATAGTTTTTTGTGCCAGGTGGAGAATATAAAATATGTTTTTACAATGTGTATTATAGCATAAATTCAATAAAGCAACAGGGGGAACCTCATATATATATGCATATATATATATATATATATATATCATGAAGGTTTCATACTTCTAAAGTAGAACATTGATTCATTCTTTAAAAAAATTTAGAATTAATACATTTTAGGGAGTAAAAAGTTTAAATGACTAAGCTATAAAGGGAAAGTAAAACTTGTTCTCAATTCATTTTAGTTAATCATCATTAATACATTATCATATATCTTTCTGGAAATGCTATATATGTATATCTCTCTTATTAATATATTTATCTTTCTTTAGATACTTAACCAGTTATGTACATGTTATTTAAACCCTATTGTGATCATCATATTAATATAGTTTTGCTATTTGAAATTTCATTTTCTATATCTTGGACATCTTTTTATGTTATCATGTAAAGATATAATCACTCTTTTTTTTAACAGTTGCATACAACTTTATTGAAGTTTCCTTCTGTTATCCTTTTTCTTTAACTGTTCTTTTAGAACAGATCTGCTGGCTACAAATTCCTTCACTCTCCATTTACCTGAGAATATCATTATTTTATTTTCATTCCTGAAGAGTATTTTCACTGGGTAGGAGCTCTGGGTTATGGTTCTTTTTTGATTATTTGTTTTTTCAGCACATTAAAAATGTGCCAATTTTTCTGGTTTACATGGTTTTGCTAAGAAATCCATAGTAATTTGAATTACTGTTTCCTGATAGGTAATGCATGGTATTTCTTTGATTTCTTTCAAATTTTTTTCTTTGACTTTAGTTTTCAGCTGTTCGATTATGTTGTGTCTGGGTGTGGATTTCTTTGGGTTTGTTCTGTTTTAGATTCAGTGCCTATTTTACATACAGAATGTATTGTAAACTGGCTTTCTATTTTCTCAAATATTGCACAAATGGATTCCCATTAATTTTGTTTACCTTATGTGTATCTTATTAGTGTCTTCTTTCTACCTTTACAATGTTGTTTAGTTCTTTATTAATTTTCACCACAGCAAGTCTATCCCATATAATTTCCCTCCTCCTTGTCTCTCTCATTGTACCAGAGTACTAGGCTTTTAAAAAATCATAAACATACACACATGCATATAAACTTTATTAAGCCAAATAACTACAACTATTTGGAAAAATGTTAGTTTGGATACATGAATGGTCTTTTTTCATTCAATCATTTTGTGTTTATATTTATTTTATATAATATGTATTTTGCTGGATAATTATTTTAGGAGAAGTTGATAAATTTTACTTATTCATTCAGTATACTATGCCAAGTGCTGATGACACAGATCTGGAGTGAATGTGATTCCTATCATCAAGGGAGGTGATGTGTGTGTGTGTGAGTGTGTACGTGTGTATGTGTAACTCTAGAAATTTCTTTAGTGTGGTAATTAAGATATATGCAGACTTACTTAACAGTGCTGTTTTACTTTTTCAAAAAAGCACCTATAGCACTTAAAATATAGTCGCTGCTCTTTAGTACATTTATTTTCATATGTCCCCGTGTAGCTTATCTGTTTTAAGAGTTTTATGGGCATGTGGCTTTTCTGATAGACTGAATAAGTTTTTCAAAAACTTGCATAATCTAGTGACTGTCACAATTATGTTGTCAGGAATAGAATTTTATTGCTTGTAGGTTTACTTTTCACACATTTATACATGTGACTAAAAAAGGGAAAAGCTATTTTAAATTGGAAGTGAGCTTAGCTCATCTTCTGTAGTCCCTTGAGAGAACATCAGTCTTAAGGATTTGGCACTTCCACCCCACTTTATTGGATAGGAAGAGGTCATGGGTCACTAGTCTCAGTCAATGTCTCCTTTTTATGAAAGTGAATACTCCCCAAGTATACAGAAAGGAGGATGTGAAAGAAGATAGAAAGCTTTGGCTTTATGGTCTAATGTCTTACCTTTAACTCATAATTAGTGCTAACTAAAATGTCTTAAGTTTAAGATGGACTTAGAGAGCAATACAATGGAACAGCTTATTAAGACAAATTTATTTGTGTTTAGTGCAACAAACTGTAACAAAACAAAAGAGAAAATATAATTTAGATAGCATATTTATAAGTAAGTATATCAGAGGCTATATTCTTAGACTATGTAAACTTTGATGACATGACAAGTTTGATGCTTTGAAAATTTTTTGGACACTTTGAAGCTGTGAGATGACCTATCTTGTGTCCATTATATTTAGAAAGTAGTTAAGTGCTGAAACACATGTAATAATATTACAAAGAAGACTAATGAAAAATGTTTCTACCTTCTATGGTCTCATATTTTAAGACAGATTGCATCTATTCAATCATTTTTATTGAATGTACAAGGGAAACAGGGATAGACATTAATTTAATAATCACATAAATAAATAGAAGTTATAAGTATGGTAAGTCCTGCAAAGTGGTGATTTATGGTGCTGTAAGAGAACCACATGGAGGGATTTGATTAGTCATGGTCCTCAGGGAAATTTCTCTGGGAGTGATGATGAGTTGAGCTCTGATGAAAGACAAAGAGTTACTGAGAAAAGGATAGAGGGAATTGTGTTTCCTGCATTTGAAATTATCCACATATTTTATATTACACAATATATCTACATATTAGCAATGGCCTGAGCGATAAGCTCTAGTTAACTCCCTTTTCAGATGAGGAAACTAGAACCCATAAAGTTTAAGTAACTTGCCTAAGTTTCATAGCTAGCTTGTGAGAAAACTTGAACCAGGACTCGGGTTTTATGATTAATTCCATTTTCATTAGGCCAGGTTCAAAACATAAGAACAACAGGACAAAAATGCACTTAAACTTTTATTCATTCATGTATTCACTATAATTATAAAGTACCTACTTTGTAGAGGACCCTGTCTTTATGTGAAAGATACTGTGTTAAATGATATGTGTCATTTGCTTTTAGGGAACTTACCATCTGTTGGGAGATATAAAGCATAATCTGAATATATAAAGTGATATATATCGACAAAAACATAGATAAAATGTAGGAGTTGAGATGAGGAAGAAATTATGTCCCTTTGAAATGAGTTTGTGATGGTTTCCTGGAGGAAATGATAATTGAGCTGGCCTTTAGCATGAAAATGAAGGGCATTTGGTACACAGTGAACTGCATGGATACCTGGTCCTAAACCAGGGGAAGGGAGGGCCAGTTGGAGACCCAACTTTACCTGCATGCAGCCTACTTGTGTAGTTAACCTTACTTGTACCCCACATCTCTATCATAAAATAAAATAAAAATAAAATAAAAGTACATCAGAATTTAAAAAAAAAAAAAAACAGAGGCAGAGAGGTTGTCAGGGCATCAGCAGATAGTTATCTTTAGATGGCATTAAAATGTGTGAAGGGTGGGCTAGGGGGAAATATATTTGGAATGTAAATTGAGGCTTGATTGTGGATAAACACTATAGATGAGGGGTAGCTCTTGATTTTGTTATAAAAAGGAGAAAACATTAATGATAGTTATAGGCAAATGCTAACTAAGTACATTGAGTAGAGGATAAAGAAAGGTTGACTATGTTGCTGCTTTAAGGGGCGTAGGATACAAAATGAATATGTACAATTTGGGGGGTGTGATGGCTAAAACAAGGAGAAAGCCAGGTGTGAGATAAATCATGCTCAGGGTGGGATAAAGAGAAGCCATTAGTTCTTCTATGAAGAGTTTGAAAAAGCTTTGCAGACAGGTAGAATTTTAGTTGCTATTACTCTCTACTTATTTTGTCTTCTTGGATCACAGCTTTCCCACAGGCTAATCACCATCCAGTAGTTGACAATGGAGTTTTATTGCTAGGTGCCACTACTATGTCCTGGCTCCTGCAGTCATTCATATAACAAAGGATTATTGAAAGCCATCTATGTGTCAGGCACTGTGCTAGGTGCTGAGATTAGTGGTTAACAAAGATTGATACTTTTCCTGTCCTCAAGGGCCTTGTAATCTGGCAGGGAAGGCATATTAAACACATAATTAAAATGAAGTGTGATTAGTATTAATGTTAGAGTAATGTGGAAGATAAAGCCAAGACTTAGGTCAATGATCATAACGTTTCAAGGAAACCGAAAAAAGTCCAATTAGTTCATATTTTAATTTGGCACTGCCAGAGTCCTTGATGGCCACTAGGAATAATCCATATTAATTTAAAAATTAACAGAATCTCGTCACTGTGTAAGGGTGAAGGGAGAAGGAGGATTCATGGGTTAGGATCATGGGCTTTGGCGTTCCTGGTTGGAGTCATGGCCAGTCCTGGCTGAAACTGTGTAAATGCTAGTTCTCTTGTGTAGGCAACTTAATGCCACTGCCCTCAGCTTCTTTAATTGTAAAGTGAGGAAAAGTAGATCTACCTCTTAGGGTTGTAGTAAGTTTTAAATGGAATAAGTACTTTAAGCATACTGCCAGTTACATAGTAAGTGTCCAGTGAGTGGTAGTTTTTTTTTTGAGTCAGAGTCTCACTTTGTTGCCCAGGCTGGAGTGCAGTGGCACGATCATGGTTCACTGCAGTCTCGACCTCCTGTGGTCAGGTGATTCTCCTGCCTTAGTCTTCCATGTAGCTGGCTACAAGCTTGTACCACCATATTTGGCTAATTTTTTGGTCTTTTTTTTGTAGAGACAAGGTCTTGCTATGTTGCCCAGGCTGGTCTTGAACTGCTGGGCTCAAGCAATTTTCTCACTTGGGCCTCCCAAAGTGCTGTGATTACAGGTGTGAACTATTATGCCCAGCTAATGATATCTTTTTTTAAAAAAGGTATATTGGGCAACCCCTTTGGGTCCCCTCCCACTGTGGGAGCTTTTCTGTCCTCTCAATAAATCCTCACTGTCTTAAAAAAAAAAAAAGGTATATTACTCCTAAGAAAATGGCACTCAGCGTCCTACTCTCTATGTAGGATTTTGATCCTTTTTTCACTGATCACTGTGAAAAAGAAAACAGAACTCATGCTGCTTCTCCCATATACAAAAGTGATCATGTTGCTCCTTCTTTCTTTTAAGCAAAGAGGTATCAAGATTAGTTACATCAGGCAATTTCATTTTCATTTTTAGAGAAAGGTGCTGCATAGAATGTGTCTTATTTCTTTCCTCAAATCTATTTTTATATTAAATTGAAAAGACTTCAAATCTGTTTTTCATTCTATTCTTTTAAATGCATGTGGCTGTTTACTTAGCTTTTAAGGTGATGTGTGGACATTTTTTATGAAACCAATAATTTGTGTTACTATATTTAACATTGCAAAAGTACTTTCTTGCCAATCTTGTTGTGACATGTAACAATTGTTAGGTGGGTTGGATGCATATACAGATGCTTAAGCAGATTTTATTGATTATAAATAAAATAGCTTAAAAATAAACCTTTAAAAATGTAACTACTACTGCCATTTTTACACAAAATAGTAGGAATAAAGAAATATGGGTTGTTCCCTTGGGACAGAAGGATTGGCTTGGTTTCTTCATTGTGCTGGGACACAGATACAATCTGGAAAGACATCTTCAGAACAACCACAGTGCAAAATCTGGTGCTTCCTCATGAATACACAGAAGACAGGACAGACAAGAACTAAACACACTTTAAGAAAGCCCTTGGCATTATACTCTTAAACTGAAATATCTATAGGACATAGCAGTCTTCTGGATAAGCTCAAGTGTGTAAGACATGTCTCATTATGTACTTCTTTTAAATCAACCTAAATCCAACTCTGAGCCCTCATCCTACCAGCTTGACAGGAATTCAGTCTTAGTCGTAATGGGGCTCCCTCTTTCACTCATAAAGTTGTGAGGCTGATGTCTTGTGGGTAGTGCATAGAACAAAGTTTTCGGGTGGGGGGACTCTTGGTCTTGTAGTCCAAGGTAGTTTCATTTTTGATACCCATTATCTAGCAGTTTCTCTTAACTGAGGTGTACTGGCATTTTGGGTGGGGCACTAATTGTGTTGTGGAAATGTCCTGTACATTGTAGGGTATTTTTAGCATCCATGACCCTTATTTATCATGGAAATTGAAAAAAAAAAAAGGCCTTCTGTGCCACTTAGGTGAGCCCCCTGATATACCTACTCTTTTCCTCCCAGCCAATTCCTTGGATTGTGATGGGATTGGGGCTGTTGTGTCTGTCACCCAGTGTGTGGGCAGAGTGAGTTTAGGTGCTCTGAATGGAGCCGTGTGTGACCACTTTGCTTTAGTTTCTTCTGGAGGTCCTACTTCTTTCCTGCAGCTCTGCAGAGGAGAGACTTGTGGATCCCTTTTATTGTAGGTCCCACAGACCAGTCCTTCCTTAAGCTTGGAATAATCTTTTTCTTTGTTTTGCTGCTTGTGCCACACCTGTCCCCACCTTCAACTTTTACTCTCGCAGGGCTTCTTTTTGTCTCCCTAGTAGGTCTTTTGGAAAACTGTAGCCAGTAAGGGACATTCTCTTCAGGCCACATCTGTGTTATTCCTGCAAGCAGGGTTATCCTGTGGCAAGGAAGTGCAGAAGGTCTGGCTATCTTCTTAGAAGGTAGGGGTGAGGCATAGGAGGGCAAAATAGAGAATACAAATTACTAAATTTAATTTCAATTGTTTGGGTTATTCAATGGCAGCAAATAGTATCTGTCACATAAGGTTGTTAAAGGATCAAAGGGATAATGTTTGTTAAGTGCCTAGAACATTGCCTGGCTCTCAATGAGTACTATGTAAGAGAATAATGTTAATGGATCCAGGCACTATGCTATACTATACTTTTCCACTTTGGTGCTTTCTCATTTAATGCCCTGAGATAGATAAATATGAGGTTTACAGAACTTTTTACTTGCTCAAGGAAACAGCCTATAAATGGATGAGTTGGAATTGGATGCAAGTTTAAAAGTAACCTCTCCCCAAATGTGTGACAAAGAGGACTTGGACTCACCTACCTATTAAAGCTGTAGCCACTGTTGTGCTGAATTTTGTCCCCTACATGTCTGTATACTACATTCAATTGAAAGTAGAAAAATGAAGTAGAGAGCTAATCAAAATGATCACAATGTTAAGACTGAAACATTGAATCTTTGTCTAAGTCTGTTGAGTATAGAGCTTACACCTGGAATATTTTTGTTTGATCCCCTTTACCGACTACTGAAAAATATGCTGTAATTATAGGCATTTAGTGAAGCAGGCTAGAGGGCACTTTTATAGTGGGTTGCATTGTATTTTCCTTAGTATAATGAACAGGCTTATAATATAATGAGGAAATTTTGGCTTTGAAATTGAATTCAATTTTAATATTAGTCATTGGAAGCAACAGAATTTCAAACATTTTAAGATTTTAAAAATTAGCACATGTTCTTGTAGAACTTCATGATTTATATTTTCACATTATTGTGCTCTGAAGTAAAATAAAAGCAAGATCTCCTGTTTTTTTGAGTATAGATAATTTACAATAGTTTAAGTATAAGGAATCTTGTTTTTTCCCCAGAAAAAGTAATCCATGGTTCATAGTATTTGTGTTTTTTGCCAGCTAATAACTTTAAAAAATATGTTTGAAATGTTCATTTATTGTGAGAGAACTACTACTTCCTTTATCTTTTCATTGACAAGTCATTGTCACACTTATCTTTTTGTTATTGCTTTTATTTATTCTTATTTTTATTTTTGAGTTGGAGTCTCACTCTGTTGTCCAGGCTGGAGTGCAGTGGCATGCTCACGGCCACGGCAGCCTCGACCTGCTGGACTCAAGCAATCCGTCTGCCTCAGCCTTCCAAGTAGCCGGAACTGTAGGTACACACCACCAAGCCCGGCTAATTTTTTTGGTTTACTGTAGAGATGTGGTCTCACCAAGTTGTCCAGGCTGGTCTAGAACCCCTGGGCTCAGGCAGTCCTCTTGCCTTGGCCTCCCAAGGTACTGGGATTACAGGCTTGAGCTACCACACCCAACCTTGTTATTGTTTTTAATATGTATCAAGATGAATTTCTTTTTTGTAACAAAGAGGTATTTGTAAGCACTAAAAAGTCTAACTTAGATGAAATATAAAAATATTTTACAAAGTTTTCTTTGCCAAAGTAAGTCTTTTGAAGAATTACTGAACACATATATCACAGTTCTGTTCTGACTTTAAAGTCAATAACAAACAGTAATGATAAGAATTATAATTCTAATTTATTGGATTCTCACCTTATGTCAGTTTCTACCCTAAGCATTTTATCTCATTAATTCTCAATGAGAAAGTGATGAGTTTTATCTCCATTTTACATATGAAGGAACTGAGGAATTAAAGAAGTTATATGATTTTCCCAGTTAAGACAGTTAATAAATAGTGGTGAAGTAATTTGAATCCAGTTCTCTGTGATTGTACTGTTCTATTAACTACTACATTCTGATATGAATAATATAGAAATGCACAGGCTATTATGGACATACAGAGGTGGACACTTAACCAAGTCTGTGAAGCATGAGTCTTAAAGTATATGTGATTTAGCTAAATGTGCAGAGGTGGGTAGAGGGACTGGGTGGGATTGGGGGAGGGGGTGAGAAGAAAGAAGTTCCAGGCAGAGGGTTCTGCAATAGAACATTTTATTACTTTTCTTTGAGGTATACTAAGAGTATTCAGTGAAATGGGGAATGATCCCAGAAAGATAAGGTCCAAAAATTTTGGAGAATCTGTATTGAAGAACTTGAGCATTATCTTATATGATAGATTCTGATAGGTTTCAAGCATATAACTGACATGATAATATTTGTTTTAGGTAAATCACTCTTGAATGAGTATGTAGATAGTTTTAGGAGACAAAGCTATAGGTAGAGAGAACAGTTTCAGTTTTCCACGTGAAATACCATGAAGACTGTGGATCAGATTAGCAATAGTAAGGGATCTATTTGAGATGTAATTGAGATTTAAATTTGTAGAATCTAATGATGCTTAACTTTAGGTGATGAGGGAGAAAAATGAGTAAACAATACGTGCTGGGTTTATAATCTGTAAAACTCGGTATAGAGTCACCAATTAAGACAGAGAAAAACAGGAAGACAGAGGATAAAGTGAGTTTGGTTTGGGCATGTGCATTTGTAACAGTCAAATAGTGACAGTCAACAGAAATTGACTATATAAGTCTGATATTCTGGGTAAGGACTTGAGGTAGAAACATGTTTGGAGTCATCAGCATCTATGGTAGATGCATCGATTAGAATGGCTGAGGTCATGGTGCAAGTGAGAATAGTGGGCTGTTGATGGACCATTGGGGAAGCTAGGTTGGTTGAAGAATGTGGAACCTATCAAGGACGTAGAACAGGAACAATCAGAGATTCAAAGAGAACCAACAATGTGAGGTGTCAGAAACAGACAGACTTTGAGAAAAACGATAAACTGTGCAATGTTATGGAGAGATGTTATGACATGAGAGTTGAGAACTGTCTACTAAATTAGGCAATAGGGATAACTTGTGACTTTTTCAAGAAGAAATTTAGAGGAATGGTGTTGGCATATTGGATTTAGAAATAAATATTGAATTGGGAATCGAGACAGCAAGTAAGAAATTGTCTTTCAAGTATTTTGGATGATAAAGGGAGAAGATTGTGTAGTACCTAGAGTTGGCTTTTTAGGGGATAAGGGGTGGAATATAGCAAGTGAAAGGGTCCACTGGTGGGAAGTGGGCCGGTGCCAGGGCCGGTTCTGGTGCTGATGCCAAGGCCATGGGAATAATGCAAGATTGCAACAAGGAAGAATGTAGAAAGAAGTAAAGTTTATTGTTCACCTTTCACCGATTGGAAAGGGGGCCGACACTCAGAGGCAAAGTAGGGCATGGAAGGGCTAAGAACTGGGTACATTTAAGGGCCTTTGGGGTAAGGGGAGTCTGGGTCTGGGGGGGTCCGGGCCAAAAGGAATGTCCAGGCCTGTGGGTTTTTGATGTTGATTGTAGCCCCATGAGTCTTAGATCTTGACTTCGCCAGACATTAGCATCTCATGCCCTCAGGTGGTGGGTTGTTTGGGAGGAGAGAAGGGAAGAGGGTTTTCCTGCAAGAGATTTGTCAGACATTTGCAATCCACAATCTCCTTGACCAAAAGGTGGTCTATAATAATTTCTATGGCTCTGTCCTTGTCTAGCATCTGATGGAGAGTTGCCTAGGGGGTGGGGTAGGCTGCAGCTTGGCTTGCAGTAGGATGTCTGAACGCTTCCTAAAACCTGGCTATTGGAAATTTATCTATCTATGTCTAATCTGTGCTAGATTCAAAGCATGTCAGGGATAAAGCCTAAGCAAAAATGACTACGCTGAGGCAAAAAGACTACACTAAACTGTTTATTCTAGGTTTCTAAAGGTACTTCCTTTCAGAAGTTGCTAGGTGTGGGAAAGGAAGAAGATACAGGAGAGAGTATGACCCATGTGCAGGCTCCAGGTGAGGCCAAGGCTAGAGTAAAGAGACAGGTAGAAAGTGGACCTTGCATGGGTCCTGAAGGAAAGAAATGAAGATGGGTGTAGTTATAGATCACATATAGGTTTTATGTGTTAAACAGTCCAGTAATAACACAGCTGGTTTCAGCCATCTGGTGGAAGAAGGAAGCTGTGACAACTCTTGAAAATGAATGTGGTGAGAGATGAAGAGAGCAGTGAAGGCTTATACTAGTCTTTGAAGTGCTAGTTGAGAACAAAAAAGAGCAACCAAAGATTGTTCTAGGAATTGTGCCTTACTTTGTAGTGTCAACAATGCTGAGATTGTGCAGGAACAAGCTGTGATTAGTTGAAGACCTAGACTTTAAGCTTTGACTTTGGTAACTTTGTCTATAGGTGCTGAGACGGGTAGAAAGAGAATATTACCTTTAGACCAGTGTTTTTCAAACCTGACTGTTCAAGGGAGTTATTTGGAGACTTTTTTAAAGATAATGATGCCAGGATCCCTCCAGAGATTCTGTGTGATACAGACAGGATCATAAATATTATTTAAAGCTTCTCAAGTGATTTGATGAGGCAGCCAATGCTGAGAACCATTGCTTTATACCATTTTTCAGCAAACATTTTCTATAAAAGAACAGATTTTCTGTAAATATTTTAGGCTTTGTGGTTCATACAGTGTAAGGTCAGTGGGCTGGGGCAGCAGATAAGATGCAAGTAATTGCACAGAAGTTAGATAAGGAATAATAGTTTATTTAGAAAGTAGATGAACGAGAGAGAGAAAATGAATCTACTTCTCAAGGGAGAGAAGGGGGCCAGGCATCTGAAGAAAATGTGGTGGCAAGTTCTTGAGGTTGAATGCTTTTAAAGCTTCCCTTTTGTGGGGCAGGTCACCATGGTGATGGGATGGTGGTCAGTTGTACTCATCACAAAGGGCGCAGGTAAGCACAGGAACTGTTGCTGTGATGATGGGGTAGTGGTCTGCGTCACATAGGTCGGGAAAGGCTGATCACATTAGATTAGGTCAGGTTGGCCCTTTATGGCAGGGAGAGAAATACTTTGGATAGAAAGGTAATCAGTACAAAGCATGCTTGGGGAGCTTACAAAACAATTATCAGTAACTATCTCCCGGCCCTTGCCAATGATTAGAGTGTGGGTTAAAATGAACAGCTGACTAAAGTTATGCCATTTTGGCTTTCATACAGTCTCTATTCCAACTACTTCACTCTGTCACAGTGCAAAGGGAGCATAGATAATAGGTATAGAAATTAACATGCCTGTGTTCCAATAAAACTTTTCTTTGTAAATTTTGTACTATTCATTTAATCAAAAAATAAAAATTATATATATATTTTTACTGTACGGTATGATGTTGTGAAATAGGTATACATTGTGGAATGGCTAAATCAAGTTAATTGACATATGCATTACCTTACATGCAAGAGTATTTTTGTGGTGAGAATACTTAAAATCTATTCTCTTAGCAGTTTTCAGGTATCTGATACTAATTTAGTCACCATGCTATATAATAGATTTCTTGAACTTCTTCCTTATGTCTAACTGAAATTTTGTATCTTTTGATGGGCATTTCCCCAGTGTTATCCCTTCTCCTGCCAGCCCTTGGTAACCGCCATTGCTCTCTGATTCTTTGAGTTTGACTCTTAGATTCATATGTCAACAAGATGATATATAGTATTTGTCTTTCTATGCCTGGCTTATTTTACTTAACATAATGTCCTCCAGGTTCATCCTGTTGTTGCTCATTACAGGATTTTCTTCTTTTTAAAGGCTGATTAATAACTCATTATGTAGATATACATCACATTTTCTTTATGGACATGTAGGTTGATTCCATATCTTGGCTATTGTGAATAATCCAATAAAACTTTAGTTGTGGACACAAATTTGAATTTTATGTGATTTTTACATATTGTAAAATATTATTTTTCTTTTTATTTTACCCCTAACCATTTAAAAATGTAAACACTATGTTGTCTCGTAGGCCATATGGGCATGGGCTGCAGTCAGCACTAGATCTTTGCTACTACACAGTGTGGTCCTGAACTAGCAGGATAGGCATCACCTGGGAGCTAATTAGAAATTCAATTTTGAGCCTCATCTCAGCTCTCCTGAATCAGAATCTGCATTTTAACAAGATTCCCAAATGATTTGTATGCAGATTTAAGTTTGAGAATCATTTATCTGCTGTAGGCCATATTCCCTCATTCCCACTCAGCTCAGAAAATAGAAGAGCTTGAGTCCAACTGTTGTCTCAGTGACCTTTTAACGGAAGCTTGAGAGCATTTAAGGAGAACTCTGTGGTTAGAGGCTGTCATCCAGGTGTTCTGAATTGCTTAACAATTTGGAAAGTCTGGCTTTTGGTCCTAGAAATACAAGTGGAAAGTTGACATTCTGGTATAAAAATGAGGCATTTAGTTTATATTCTAGCATATATAAAGGCTCTGTCTTTAAAAAAAAACAGGCATATTAACTAAGGCTCTTGGAGGTAGGACTTGACTTTTCTTTAAGAATAACCCTGAATTTATTCAGTTAGCTCTATGAGGACTTTTTGAGTCCCCAAAGGACTAAAGCCAAGAGTATATAGGAAATAATTTTAGCTTTGCTTTGTAAAGTGAAACCATGGAAGAATATTAAATATCTAAAACTACCATGTATACTCAGAGTAAGGCTGTTACTATGTGTCCCCCCTCTTTTGCATTGCACAGATTCATAAAGTAAATTATTTAGCTAGTAAGACTTGATTCATTTCAGATAAATTGGAAAGAAGTGGAAGTCAAACCCCTTATTACAACTCTGACATGAGGGAGTAAATTAACTTTTTTTGGACCTTTGTTTTATCATCTGTAAAATGATGATAATGTTTTTGAGTCATTTTCCCCCAGAATTATTGTAAATATTAAATGTCTGGGAGTGTGCACTGAAAAGTACTAATTGCTATTCAGATGTTAATTAAGTCATGCTAATGTGTGCTTATAAGAGCTGGACTAAGACTGTATTTGTGGGCTGATGAAACAAGCTTTAGGACTATCTAAAACAGTCCTCAAAGAAACAATTTCCCTTTAGTTCCAGTTATTGCGCTTTAGCCGATTTACTTCCCATTTGACTCTGGTAAGAGTAAGATTAATAATGGGACTGCAGCAAGAGTAAAATGTTAATCCCCCCAGGATGTGGAGAAAAACCGCATGCATACAAATGTGTTTAACATTGATTTCCCACGTTATTTATTTTGGCTAATTTCCTTTAAACTAACATATATGTGTAGAGTCAGGTACCTGTTGAAGAGAGTATTAAGCGTTGACTTATTTTGTTCATTCATCTTTTTTTTATTACCTCATTCTACCTTTTTAGTAAAATACAAACCATCACTTCTTTCTTTAAGCAGTAATTGGATAAAGAAAGACAAAAAGATCACAGGCTCTTAAATTTTTATGCTATCCTTATATGATCATAAGGGAATTAGCCCCTTCTGACTTTCCACATTCCCTTTCAACAAGTTTGATCATGTAGAAATATAAAAATATGCATACAAAATGGTTTTAAAAATAATATAGCTGATAGACCTTAACACCAGAGGCATTTATGTCATGCCACGTTTGAGTTGAAAACTCTGATGATAGATTACTGAAATGGTTAAAAATGCATGCAGAATGGTCTTTTCCAACAATATCTCCCAGTACACTTCCGTGATGTGTACATTATGCTCCAGCCAAACCAGACTGTTTCTCAAAGGAGTTTGCATTTTTCTGTGGTTGGAGCTTTGCTTATGATATTCTCAATATTTAGAAAACCCTCTAGCCACGTTTTACTGACAAAATCCCATCCATCCTTCAAAGCTCGGCTCACAAGCCTCCTCATTCACATATCCTTCCTGATCCTGCCAACTGGATGTGATATTTATCTCCTTTGAGCCCTCAAAGCACTTTGTATGTACCTCTCTTATGGCACTTAGCTTACTTTGCCTTATGTTTTAGTTATTTGTGACCTTGACTTCTTTCCTCTGCTAGACAGCTGGAGAGCAGGGACTATGTCTTCTTTATTCTTGAAACTCTTGAAAGTTAATGCTATTTCCTCAAGAAGATCATTGTTGAGGAGACTAAAAACAGACTAGACATTCTATCAAGTCTAAGCCTCTTTTGTCTTTTGGATACTATGGATTAAAGGGAATGTATTATATTTAATAAGGGAATTATATCTAGGTTAGAAGTAGAAATATAATATGTTAAGTAGGTGAGTGAAAATGCATCTTGAAAATGTAGAGGAATCCATGAGATAATGAGGAGGAGAAAGAGTGCTGGCATTTTCCTGATCATAAGGATGAGGTGACTTGAAAGCTCTGTTGGACTGAGTAACCAATGCTGTTAACAGCCTATTCCATATCCCTTCTACCTACTCTGAGTTCTTCTGCAGATGTGGTAGACAAGTCCTGCACTCACTGACAGCTTCTCGCCTCAAGCATCTGTGTCTCTCTGAATCTCTGACTGAGGGCCTACTTTCATATCACAGGTTCTTTCTTACCCCATGCAGGGAAGTTAAAAAAAATACAGTATTTCATGTCCCATGGGTGACTTTCAACCAGTGAGATATGTGTGGGGATCAGTGACTGAATAGTCTACCTTCCCTATTCCTTGTGAAGACAATTTTGAGGTATATAAGATGTGATTCATCAGAAAGTCCCCAGTGGGACTGAGTCTCAATTGGACAGAGAAGTAACCTGATCATTAAAATATTCTTTATTGGCTTTTCTCCTTTCCTAATCTTCCTTTTCCATCTTCCTAAGTTGTGCTTCCTGAGATCATATAACTTATCCTAAGACATTATGATCAAGTAGAGCCGAGGTCTTAGCAAAGAATAAAATAGTTCTATTTATAAGGCCCAATCTTCTCATTAATTATTTTATAATGGCAATAGTGATAGGTAAAGAACCATAGAGTAGTCAGAGTGAAGAAAAAAATGTGGTTTAGTTAGCATTATTTTAGAGAAGGATTTTTGGAAGGGTCTAGGAGGGATTTGTGCAATAAACAAACGATGGAATTATAAGGGAATGGTCTTGGGTTGAAGATAAAATGACTGCATTGAGCCTTCATTCTTGAAAATCTAATGTGTACTACATACTTCTCATATCTCCCAATGACTTCATCCATAATCAGTATATATACAATAAATGTGTTATACATCTACATTGCTCATATCTGCCATGTCTTATTGCTATTCCACCATCATTGCAATCTGGAAAGTGAATTTGGAAGGAGTAAAATAGATGAATCTACATTGTCAGTCTTATTGCACTGGTGAAGAGGTTTACAAAGGATTGATTTTGATTTGCCAGTCAGTAATTTTTTAAAAAATTAATATTACATTTATATCTCATACATGTGACAAGATAGTATTTATATGTTGCTATTTTACTTATTCAGGCTAGATTTTGAGTTAACTCCAAGGGAAGAAAAAAAAAAGGTAAAGAATTCATAAGTCTAACTCCTGAGAGGAGAGGATTTAGAATATAAAAAAGATAGGAAGAAATTAGAACTTAGGTAATGAGTAACAGAAAACCTGATTCAAACTGACTTAAGCCAAAAAGAGAATTTATTATGCTATATAACTGAAAGGCTCAGGCATAGTACTACTCTCAAATCAGCGTGATTCATGGCTCAGTGTCACTAGGATCATTTTCAGTTGCTCCTAATAGGATAGTTCTATTCTCAGACTCTGTATGGTGGATGCCAGGAGCTTGAGAATCTCTTCACCAAAATAAAAGGTAACAACACAAAAGAAAAGACTTAATCCAAAATTAAGGAATTTTTTTCTCATTGGACCTCACTGACCTGATTTGGTTCACACAGCCTTCTCCAACAGAGACCAGGATTATTAAATGAGTATATTAGCTTATTGTACTTTTTGCCTTCCATTCTGTGTGCCATTAATATTTTTTTCTTGTTTTAGTGCACTGGCTAGGAACTCTAGTACAATGTTGAACAGAAAGGGTAATGGCAAGCATCCTTACTTTACTCCTAATATTAGGGAAAAATGTTTTCATGTTTCCCCATTAAGTATGATGTTAGTTGTAGGGTTTTTTTGTTTTTGTTTTTGTTTTTTGAGTTGAAGTCTCACTATTGCCGCCCAGGCTGGAGTGCAGTGGCATGCTCATGGCCACTGCAGCCTCGACCTGCTGGACTCAGGTGATCCCTTCCACCTCAGCCTTCCAAGTAGCTGGAACTATGGACACATGCCACCAGGAGTTGCAGGGATTTTAAAAATAAATTTTTTCCTACCAGACTGAGGAAGCCCTCTTCTATTTCTAGTTTGCTGTTTTATAAAAAATTATCAATTGGTGTTGAATTTTGTTGAATGCTTTTTTCTGCATCAGTGCAGATGTTATATGAACTTTCTTTATTCTGGTAGTATGATAAGCGATGGTAGTGGTCAGACGTCAGGGTTAGATCATGATGTATTATCCTTTCTATAAATTGCAGAATTCCATTTGTGTGTACATGTTTAATTTGTATGTCATGTTTTTAAAGGATATTGCCTCATTATATTATTTTCCTATAGTATCTTTATCTAGTTTTGGTATCAGGGTAATGTTGGTCTCATAAAATGAGTTGGGAAGTATATCCTCTTCCTCTATTTTCTGAAAGAGTGTGTGTAGGAAAATTGAATTACTCTAATTCATGATCTTGCTCAGATTCTTAAAGTGTAGAATGGCACCTGGTGAGAGAATTGCTCTTCTAACTGGTTAAACACCTGCCAGCATGTATTCTGTTGACTTTCAGCAGATCTGACGCATTTTTGTGTCCCCTCATTTTGCGTACTTCCTGCCCTGTTTACAATTTAGTGACAACCCACCTTTCAGGATCTATGGATAGTCATTTTTCACTGAAGTCCAATCCCCAGAATTAAAGGATATGAATCTGTATCTTAAAGGAATGATGAGGTGTGGGAGAGGAGAAGCTACTTGTGCTCTTCCTGGGAAGTGTTTGTGCAGAACCAGCTGAAACTCTCCAATATAGGTAGTCATCAAAAAAGCAACCCAAGGGTACCTGAACGAAACATTTTTGTATGCCTAACCCCTAACTGTACCCCACAATAACATAAAAAAAAAGCAACCCAATTCATTCCTTTGAAGTGCTAAAATGGTTTTGTTTTGTATCCTTCTTTCGTCTTCATGTAGCTCTTTAACTGTGATTTACTCATTTTGTCAATCATGAATTATTCTTAACTTGAGATTAAGGAAAGATGACTAGTTTCATTCTTTTTTCTTCCAGACTAGTCTGTATCTTACTAAGCCTCAGATATATTTATAAAAATTACACTGTCTAGTCTTAACAAGGAGAATTTTCTCTTATTACAAGCTGGCAAAAAATTTACTTGGGCTTTTATTTTACTAAAGCTAAGAAATCATTGTATGACAGTATAGGC
>CAUYQG010121986.1:0-18145 GCA_963574415.1 Tarsius wallacei | reverse complement strand
AAGAAACACTTAAGAAAGTATTGAACACAGAAGAAAAGGAAAAAAGAACAACAACATTCTTCACAAGAGTACAGGCAAAAGATTAAAAACACACGTGAACCAACTCTAAAACCAAAAGAAAGACAACACACAAACAGGAAGAACAATAACAACTCTGTAAGAACATTATGATAGGGATCAACTCTCACGTTTCAGTAATTAGCTTGAATGTGAACGGACTAAATGCACCTTCTTGGACCACAGTGGAATAAAAATAAGCAAATAAAGGAATACTGGTTGTGGAAGTGAGTAAGAAAGCTGAAGAGGTGGGCTGGAATTTGGTCCTGTGAGGTGGGTCACTAACTCCGCCTGCTGTGCAGACAGAAGAGAGAGGGATGGGCCATGGGGACAGGAAGTGGATGTCAGGGCACCTGTCAGGAAATCTCTGGTCTCCTGACATTGGTCTCTGCCTGGCACCGTGCTTCCTGTGTGGGTCAGTAAAGAAGACCAGCTGTCTCCACTCACGGAGCCTATGATGCCTACAGTCAAGATTCTCACACTTAAAATGTGCCTAAAAATCAACTGAGGAGTGCAAGAATTGAATATTCTTGGATGTCAGCACAGCTATATTTACATCAGACAGAGTAGACTTCAGAAGGAGAATTGACAGGGATAAAGGGGAACATTGCATAATAACAAGAGAATCAATTTTGCAAAAAGACGTATAAACCTAAAATACATATATGCACTCAATAACATAGCTTCAAAACACCTGAAGCAAAAACTGAGAACTGAAAAGTGAAATAGACAAATCTACAATTATTATTGGAAATGTGAACAATCCTTTCTCAGTAATTGGCAGGGAATCAGTAAAGATATGGATAATCTAAACAACACTGTTAACCCCATAACATTCTTAACATTTATAGTACATGCCACCCAACCACAGCAGAATACATGTTCTTCTTAAGGATACACGGAACCTTTTTTAAGACAGACCATATTATGGGTCAGAAAACACATCCAAACAAATTTGGAATCAAAACCATATAAAACAAGTTCACATACCATAGTCTTAAAACAGAAATCAATAACAGAAAGATATGTAGAAAATCCCGAAGTATGAGGAAATAAACGACATCTTTCTAAATGATCTATGAGTCAGAGGAAATCCCAAGGTAAATTAGCAAACATTTGGAACTGAATGAAAATAAAAACACATGCCAAAATTTGTAGGATGCAGCTAAAGCAGTGCTTACAGGGCAATTTATAGCTTTGAATACTTACAAGAGAAAAGAAGGAAAGTCTCCAATCAATAATCTAAGCTTCTACTTTTAAAATCAAGAAAAAGAAGAGTAAATTGAACTGAAAGTAAGCTCAACAAGGAAATAATAGCAATAAAGCCAGAAATGAATGCAATGGAAGAGAAACCCCAAAAAGAAAAAAATCCATGAAGTCAAAATCTGATGCTTTGAAAACATTGATAAAATTGATAAACCTCTGGCCACATTAAAGATACATGTGTGTGTGTGTATGTATATATATATATATAGTGAGAGAGAGAAAGAGAGAAAGAGAGAGAGAGGAGGTGGGAACAAATAAATAACAAGAAAGAAAGTTGTTATAATTACTGATTCTAGAACTATTAAAAGGATGATAAGAGTATACTATGAACAACTCTCTGACTATAAATTTGACAACATAGATGAAATGCACTAACTCCCTGGAAGAAACAAAAATTATTAAACTCACTCAAGAATAGATAACCTTAATAGTCTTATATCAAATAAAGAAACTGAATCAATAGTTTAAAATATCCCCCAAAACAAAACCTATGACCCAAATGATTTTACTGGTGAATCGTAGCAACATTTAATGAAGAAATAGTACCAATTCTATATAATCTCTCCCAGAATACAGAAGAGGAGAAAATACTTTCCAATTCATTTTATAAGCCCAGAATTATTTTAACACTAAAATAAGACAAAGACATTATAGGAAAAAGAAAACTACAGAACAATATTCCCCATAAACATAAATGCAAAAATTCTAAAACAAATATTGACAGGTTTAATCCAGCAATATACTAAAAAGATAATACATCATGAATAAGGGGAGTCCAGAAAAGCTGGTTTACTATTAGAAAAATCAATCAATATACTTACCCTATAACCACATTAAAGGGGAAAACCTAGGCTGGGTGCTGTGGCTCACATCTGTAAACCCAGCACTTTGGGAGACTGAGGTAGGAGGATTGCTTGAGGCCAGGAGTTCAGGACCAGCCTGGACTACATAGTGAGACCCTGTTTCTACAAAATAAAACATATAAATTTTAAAATAAAATTAGACCAGACACGGTTGCTCATACTTGTAATCCTTGCACTTTGGGAGACTGAGATGGGAGAACTTCTTGAGTCCAGGAGTTCGAGACTAGACTAGGCAATATGGCAAGACCTTGTCTCTACAAAAAAAAATTAAAAACTAGCTGGGCATGGTGTTGCATGCCTGTAGCCCCAGCTATAGCCCCAGCTACTTGAGAGGCTGAGGCAGAAGGATTGCCTGGGCTCAGGAGATCAAGGCTGCAGTCAGCTATGATCGTGCCACTGCTCTCCGAGCAGGCAACAGAGGGAGACCTAACTCAAAAAAAAAAAAAAGAAAGAAAAGAAAAGAAAAAGTCGGGCTTGGTGGCTTAGCCCGTAATCCCGCACCTTGGGAGGCCAAGGTGAGTGAATTGCCTGAGATTGCGGGTTCAAGACTCGCCTGGGCAACTTGGCAAGACCTCATCTCTACAATAAATCAAAAAAAAAAATTAGCCGGGCAAGGTAGCGCACACCTGTAGTTCCAGCTACTTGGAAGGCTGAGGAGGAAGGATCGCCGGAGCCCAGAAGGTCGAGGCTGCGGTGGCCAGGAGCGGACACTGCACTCCAGTCTGGGTGACGGAGTGAGACTCCAACTCAAAAAAAAAAAAAAAGAAAGAAAGAAAAGAAAAGAAAAAATATATAGGCTGGTCTCAAACTCCTGGTCTCAAGCAGTCCTCCCACCTTGGCCTCCCAAAATGCTGTGTTTACAGATGTGAACCACAGTACCCAGCTTATGTATATGCACCCAGCCCGTGTGTGTGTGTGTGTGTGTGTGTGTGTGTGTGTGTGTGTGTGGAGAGAGAGAGAGAGAGAGACAAAGAGGAGAGAGAGAGACAGAAAGAGAGAAATAAACAGAGGCAGACAGAGGAAAGACAGAGAGTGAGAGACAGAGAAAGAGGCAGACAGAAACATGGATAGAGGTCCCTGCTTTCTATACCATTCAGTCTCCCTGAACTCAAGCCCCTCTATTCTGAATCACAGTGGTGCTGGATCAGAGCTGAAGACTGCAGTACGAGTACTTGATAGCATATTATAGATACAGAGAGCAACATTCAGAGACGTTCACAGATGTGTGTGAATGCACAGATTAGTATACACACGTATCACACACATATCTCTTTACTCTGTCAGCAGAAAGGACCCAAAAGCAACAACACCCCAATAACAAGCACACCCAGGGCCCAGATCTTGGTGTCTATAACACCATTCTCCAACTGAAGAAACCAGGGTTCTTTGGAGAAATGGCTGCTTCTAGAATAGGGGCAAGATGAGACTGGATAGACTTGTAGTTCCGTAAAGGAATAAAGTGCTCAAAAAAAAGTCCACCATGACAGGGACATGTCACAGGCATAAGAGCTGATGGAAAGAGCTTCCAATGGCCAATGCTAGAAAAATTTGAGGAACAAAATAAAGTAGCATCAGATTATAACCCAAAGTATAAAATAAGTGTCCACAAGTCCAGACAGTTATACATGAATGAAAGAATCAATCAACAGATGAGAAAGAAGAGACATTTCTAATGCAAAACAGAATTCCAGGCCAGGCGTGGTGACTCACGCCTGTCATCCCAAAATTTTGGGAGGTCAAAACGAGAGGATTACTGGAGCCCAAGAGTTCAAGACCATCTTGGGCAACATAGCAAGACTTCGTCTCTATCATAAATCAAAAAAATTAACCAGGCGTAGTGGTGCGTACCTGCAGTTCCAGCTATGCGGGAGGCTGAGGAGGAAGGTTTGCCTGAGCCCAGCGGATCAAGGTTGTAGTAGCCAAGATCATGCCACTGCGCTTCAGCCTGGGTGACAGAGTAAGACCCCAACTCAAAAAAAAAAAAAATCCCAAATAAGTTATGCCCTTGAGAAGGTGAAACAAATCTTTCCTCGCCATAAGTGTGGGCTAAGCACAGTGACTTTCTTCCAGAGAGTGCAGGCCTGACCCTGATTTGGGGCCACTTGGCCAAGCCCAGTAGCTGGAGATGGTTGATGCTATTCCATGGCCCTTTAAATCCTAGCATGTGGCTGGGCAGAGCCCATATTGTGGGGCTGGAGGACAGGAGTAGGGAGCTTGGTGGACTCTGGGTCAGTGGTGGGCAAGCACTCACGGGCCATGATGCTGTGGCCATGTGGTTAGTAATCTGGTATCCATCTAAGAGGAGCAGCCACCAGAGCCCTATGAAACCCTCCAGCAGCTGTGGAAGGATTGCTGGTGGTACTGTAAGTACCGCTCTCTTGCTTTGACAAGAGACAACAAGACTCTTCTTATTTTTATTTTTTTGAGTCAGAGTCTTGCTCTGTCACTCAGGCTGGAGTGAAATGGCACAATTATGGCTCATTGTAGCCTCAACCTCCTGAGCTCAAAGTAATCCTCTTAACTTAGCCTCCCAAGTAGCTGGAACTATAGACACATGTTACCATGCCCAGCTAATTTCTTGATTTTTTTTTTTTTTTTTTTGTAGAAACAGGGTCTCACTATGTTGCCCCAGGCTGATCTGAACTCCTGGGTTCAAGCGATCCTCCCATCTTGGTCTCCCAAAGTGCTGAAATGACAGGCATGAGCCACTGTGCCCAGCCTAAGACTCTATTTTTAAGCATGATCTTTAGCTGGAGCATGGGGCTGCAGACATGAGACGTTTCCCATGGCACCATCTCTGGGGAGGAGGCTGGCCGTGAGCTTCTTTGCCCGTGGCAGATGGGATTCAAAGGTGGAACAGGCTGTGCTTTGAAAGGCACGGCAAGGTCTTTTCCAAGTTAAAAAAAAAATCCCTGCTCTCCAACCCTGTGACAGTGCCCAAAAATTCCACGTTAAATCACACTAGAGCACAAACACTTTCCAGAAGGTTCCCAGGGAAAGCCCCATATGTTGGCGCGGGAGACAGGAGGCTCTGCCTGGCCCTGCTCCTGTCTTTATAGATAGGCATCATCTCTGCCTGGGTCCCTGCTTCTCCACGCCTCCCTCCCAGAAGCCCACTCACCCCTCTGTCAGGTCACCCCTGCTCCCTCTCCTCACTACGACACCCCCGAGTGTTGACTTACCAGTCAGCCTCTCCGGGGAACATGATGGGTGGGCACAGCCCATGCCCTTTCCACCTGATGTGCAGTGGTCATGGGCCACTATGGAGAGCCACTAAGGACAGATCTATCCTTTACCCTAGCTGCATGGCCTTGACCTATCGTTGGCCACATAGTACAGGAAGGGGAGACTGAGGCAGGGAGACTGAGGTGTTGATCATCGTACAGGCAGGGCAGCAGAGTACAGGTAGGGGAGATCAGTACAGGCAGGGGAGACTGGGGTAGGGGAGACTGAGGCATTGATCAGTGTAGATAGAGGAGGAAGGCTTGAACTAGGAATACTTTCCTTGTGTCCAGGAAGGTACCCCACTGAGGCTGGGGTGGGTAGGCAGAGAGTGACTCTTGGGGGGTGGCCCCAAGGGGCAGTCCCTGGCTCTCAGGTTCACCACCCTGAGCAGCATCACTTCCCCAGGGAGAAGCCAGCCCTGCTCCTCCAGCTCCACCATGTGCCCCCACCCTTGCCCAGCATGTGCTGGGAGGATGCCCCAAATGCTGGAGCCAGGCGCTTCCTGCCCCATGTCTCCAGGGGATTTTCCACAGCGTGTACAGCAGGCTGCAGCCTGGCTTGACGCTGCAAATGAGTATGAAATATGACAGCCAGAACCGCACCGCGAATCTGCCTCATGAATATGCAGCAGAGGTCACCCTCCCGGGAGCAGACCGCTGGGCTAGACAGGGTGGGACGGGGGAGGCCAGGTGTCTGCCTGTCGCTTCCTCCTTGTCCCACAGAAGGGGCTCCGGGAATGCAAAGCCAGCCTGTGCATTTGACAGAGAAAGTACCACAAGGGCCCCTGGGAACCCAGCAGTCCTGCCTAGAACTCTATCCCTCACGAACCAGGGAGGGGTGGTCACATCCAGTCACAAAACTGATGCCCAGGACATCGTTGTTACTGGAAGAAAAGTGGGAGGGTCAGGCTCGGTACTGTGGCTCACACCAGCATTTTGGAAGGCAGAGGCGGGAGGATTGTTTGAGCCCAGGAGTTCGAGACCAGCCTGGGCAACATCATGAGACCTTGTCTCTACAAAAAAAATAGCTGGGCGTGATGGTGCATGCCTGTAGTTCCAGTTACTTGGGAGTTACAGCTACTTGGGAGGCTGAGTTGGGAGGATTGACTTAGCCTAGGAGATCAAGGCTGTGGTGAGCCATGATCATGGCACTGCACTCCAGCCTGGGCGACAGAGTGAGACCCTGACTAAAAAAAAAGTCGACTTGTAATCCCAGCATTTTGTAATCCAAGCCTCAGGCAAACCACAGGGCAAGTGGTTTGCCTGAGCCCCCGGGTTCGAGATCCGCCCGGGGAAGTTGACGAGACCTTATCTCTACAATAAATCAAAAACTAGCTGGGCGTGGTAGAGCGCGCCTGTAGTTCCGGCTACTTGGAAGGCTGAAGCAGAAGGATCCCTGGAGCCCTGCTGGGTGACGCTGTGGCGGCCGGGAGCGTACCACTGCACTCCAGTCTGGGCGACAGAGTGAGACTCCAACTCAAAAAAAAAAAAAAAGTCAAAGAGCCTACACTCCCAACAACAGAGGGTTGGACGGTGGACTGTAGGCACCTGCAGTTGTGATGGTTGCTCATACATGCTATCCCGCCTCAAATCCATGCTGGTACCTTCCAGGGTGTTTGTATCCAAAATTGCACTTAGCCCTAGAACCCAGGTCATGCACTGAGTAAGGGTGGGTGCACCCTGGAACCAACCCCAGTTCTGAACGGTGGCTGCACGGCCTCTGCCCCAGGAGGAAAGACAGATGGAGGCAGAGCCCCAGCAATCACACCTTCTCCAGACCAGTGCCTCCATCCTTCTCCCATCCCTGCTGTCCTCAGGACCCACCAGGAAGAGAAAGTCAGTCCCCAGCCTAGATCCCAAGGGTGGAGTTTGAGAACAGCCTTCACAACATAGCAAGACCTCTTCTCTACAAAAAATAATAATAATTCGCCAGGCATAGTGGTATGCACCTATAGTCCCAGCTACTCGGGAGGCTGAGGCAGAAGGATCACCGGGTACCCTGGAGCCTCCCACCTTGGTGAGCTTCTGCCCCAGGAACCTGCACCTGCCACCCTTGTTCAGGCCACGAGAACTGATCTGCCCCCCTAAGCAGAGAGCCAGGCCCCCTCTCATCAACCTATGCTGTTCTGCCAGAAGCTTCTAGAAGACACAGTGCTACATCCCATGGGGCCAGTAATGCACACCTGCTCAGAGGTAGCCAATTCACATTTGTCTTGGAAATTTGCACTCCCGTTCACCAGTGATCTGTGGGAGGTGGGGAGCACAGAGAGCTGAGGGGCAGTGTTCTCGCCCCTCACTGTCTGGATGCCATCCCTTTCAGGCTGCTGGGCACACCACATCCCCCTGGGGACCCAGGCTTCCCTGGTCTTGGGTCCCTCCTTCTGCCACCTGCTGAAGGTGACCTCTGGCAACCTGGGAGTAGTTCCCAACCCTTGGTCAGGCTGGATGCTAACCTCTGCTCCCTACTCTTGCCTTATGTACCTGTGTACCACACTAGGGTGTTCCTGGGGATAGCTGGGGGGTGCGGGTGGGGGTGTCTGCCCCTCCCACCAGCCAATGGGTTCTGTCACCTTTATTAGAGGGTGATTTCTTCACTAGGCAGAGATCATGACCCCTACTGAGCTGGCTGATGAAGCTCTTGACCTTCCCATTCCATTCCCCTCAAACCAGGGAGGTTTGCTGAGTCGATTCTCTCTCTCTCTCTCTCTCTCTCTCTCTCTCTCTCTCTCTCTCTCTCTTTGAGTTGGGGTCTCACTCTGTCACTCAGCTGCAGTGCAGTGGTACAATCACAACTCACCCCAGCCTCGACCTCCTGGGCTCAGGCACTCCTCCTACCTCAGCCTCCTGAGTAGCTGGGACTACAGGAGTGTGCCATCATGCCTGGCTAATTTTTTGGATTTTTTTTTTTTTTTTTTTTTAGAGACAAGGTCTTGGTGTGCTGCACAGGCTCATCTGGAACTCCCAGGCTCAAACGATCTTCCAGTCTCAGCCTCCCAAGATGCTGGGATTGCAGGTGTGAGCCACCATGCCCACCCCTTACATATAGAATTCTTGAAGCATGTTCTGGCGTCCCTGCAGAGGCTGGCCAGTCCAACGTCAGCAGCCCCGTCTGTTGGCTGCAGCCTTGCACAGAGGACTCCACACCACGTCTCTGCATCGTTCCCCACAAGAATGCTTGGAGCCAAGCAGTGCTGTGTTCCTGTCTAGGGCAGATCTCTGACCCTGGAGGCAGGCAGGAAGCTACAGAGGGGGTTCTAGCTGGGAGCAAAGGAGGAGTCTGGGGTCTGGGAAGTAGGGCCTGCTTTCGGGATTCTGAGATTCTCATCTAAAAATATGAACCCCAGGTTCATCAGCACAAAATCTCACAGGTTCCATCCTGCCCCAGGTCCCATGCTACACCATGCAGCTGGCGCCTGCCTGCAACCAGGGGATCCAGGGGTCAGAGGGCACAGAGGGGGAAGGTGGTGAGAAGCACTCCCCACACACCAGGACCACAGCATGGTCTCTGCTGGGATCACCTTGGCGAGCACCAACTCTGTTCCAGATACTGTTCCAGACACACATATCTTGGATTTCCCAGTTAATGGACTGTGAGAAATAAATATCTGTTGCTTCTGCTGCCCAGTCTGGTATTTTGTTAGAGCCATCCTAGAAGACTAGGACAATAGGTCTTCCCAGTTTTATTTCTTGCCATTTGTTGCTGTTGAAGAAATGGGGTTATCTGCCCTACAGAGTTTGCACACTGCAAACTACAGTTTGCCAACTGCACCTGTGCTGTCATCTAAATGTCCCTCTATCCCCGGGATCTCCTGTAGCATCCTTAGACCCAGAGACTTGATGAGATTTGAGACTTGGTTTTTTTTTTCAAGAGCCCTTCGTGAAGTCGCAGTGGGCATTTCCTACTACCCTGTCTCAGCAGGGACACATGAGATCTCATCTCTCTGTAGGGGCTGAGATGGCGTCAGCCTCGTTGGTTCATCATAAAATCCCACCAGCCTTCCTCCCGAAGGCTCCTTCCAAAACTCATCATGGTTTGCAAATGTGAATGGCTGTCACAGTGTCACTGATGTTCTCAGTTAGAGGGCTTGTATAAAGAATAAATATCCTCTGGACACAGTGGCTCATGCCTGTCATCTCAGCACTTTGGGAGGTCGAGGTGGGAGGGTCACTTATTCCCAGAAGTTTAAGACCAGCCTGGGCAACATAGTGGGCTTTGTCTCTACAAAAAAACAAAAAATCAAAAACTTAGCCAGGCATGGTGGCACATGCCTGTAGTCTCAGCTACTCGAGAGGTTGAGGCAGGAGGAATGCTTGAGCCCAGGAGGTTGGGGCTTCAGTTGTGCTACCACACTCCAATATGAGCAACAGAGTAAGACCCCGACTCAAAAAATTATTTTTTTTAATTAAAAATAACCTTCCCTCAAGGCTCAGTCTCTACGGGGAAGGAAATAACTTGTCTCTTCCTATATTTACCAGTTTCCGGAATGATGAGCCAGTGCCCTTACACCCTCCCCAGGGGACCAGCATGGTTTCCGTTAGCTTAGTTATGAGCTCATGAATTTTCAACATATCTGAAGTGTTTCAATCTATCACAGTTGTTATTTTCATGCCCAAATTGTCTCATCAGCAGCGAGTGG
The DNA here is from genome assembly GCA_963574415.1 of Tarsius wallacei. Lineage (NCBI taxonomy): Eukaryota > Metazoa > Chordata > Mammalia > Primates > Tarsiidae > Tarsius > Tarsius wallacei. The sequence goes on along the minus strand of CAUYQG010121986.1, from coordinate 8,098 downwards.
GCGCATCTTCAAGCTGTGTCTTTTCTAAAATGTTTTGTTTTGTTTTTAAAAAAAAAAACCCTTCATCACTGCCTTATGAGTTGATTTTCAGTTCGCACGAAGTCGGTCTCTGACAGGGATCCACGGGTCAGGATTCTCGTACTTTTCTCTGTCTAATCCACAACCCTGATCTAATCTGTGGACGCTGCATTCCCCCCGGATGCTTCTGGCTCCCTGTTCCTCCTCACGTGGACTTTGCAGGGAACACAGTCTTCATCATGTTCCCAAGGGCTGGGCTGGGAGGATCCCACACAGTCTCCCTCCAGAAACAGCTCTGTGGCCCGTGGGTGTGGCCTCTTGGAACTATTACAAAGACAGGGAACAGGACAAGGGCATGAGCTATAGTTCCTTGGTCAGGTTAGAATTGGTAGTTAGAATTCCGTCCCATCTTCATGGATGACTTTTTTTAAGCAGTTTTTATCCCAGGACCCCATAATTGGAAAAAGAACTGCATAGACTGGGCATGGTGGTTCACGTCTATAATCCCAGCACTTTGGGAGGCTGAGGCGGGAGGATCGCTTGAGCTCAGCATTTGAGGTCAGCCAGGGCAACATAGCAAGACCTCATCTCTAAAAAAAAAGTCAAAAAATTAGCTGGTGTTTTGGCGTGTGCCTGTAGTCAGGAGGCTCAGGCAGAAGGATTGCCTGAGCTCAGGAAGTCGAGGCTGCAGTGAGCCAAGATCATGCCATTGCACTCCAGCCTGGGCAACAGAATGAGACCCCAACTCAAAAGTAAAGAAAAAGAAATGCATAGCTTTCTCATTCTTATAAACATCTGTTGTAATCAGAAGAGTCCCAGGGTGAGCCATATGGAAGTTTCCACCTTCTGGTCTTCGTCTTGAACAGAGATTATCAGGAGACTGTGGTCAAGTTGTAATGTCTGTGGCTTTCCTGGGACAGGTCTTTCTGTGGAGCCTCACGTGGAAACGTGATCCCCAGTGTAGGAAGTGGTGCCTGGCATGTGGGTCATGGGCGCGACTCCCTCATGAGGGGCTTGGTGGCATCCTCCTGGTAACAAGTAAGTTCTCACTTTGTTAGTTCTCAAGAAAGCTGGTCGCTTAAAAGAGCCTGGTTCGCTCTCCTTCACTCTTTCTTCCTCCCTGGCCATGGAATGCCTGCCCCCCTTCCACCAAGATTGGAGACTTCCTGAGGCCTCGCCAGTAGCAGGTGCCAGCACCATGCTTCTCGTACAGCCTGGAGAACAGCAAACCAAGGAAGTCTCTTGTCTTTGTAAAGTAACCAGCCTTGGGTACTCCGATATAGCAACGCAAAATGGCTAAGCCAGATCTACCTCTGTCCCACGTCCTCACTTTCTTCTAAGACCTCCTGGGCTCAGTTGAACCTCCTACCTCAGCCTCCCGAGTAGCTGGGACTATAGATGCATGCCACCACACCCAACGAGTTTTTTAAATTTTTTGTAGAGATGAGGTCAATGTTGTCCAGGCAGGTCTCAAACTCCTGGACTCATGCGATCCTCCCACCTTGGCCTCCCAAAGGGCTGGGTTTACTGGTGGGAACCCCCACCCGTGAGAAGGGAATGCATGTGCTCCAGGTGGACACGTTCATGAGTGTGTGCAAGGAGGAACCGCCACTGGGGGTATTGACTAGGCCACCATCCAAGAACATCCTGCCTTCTGTGATCCCCAAAGTGGCCATTGGAGTGATGCGTAGGAAGCCTGAGAGGTACCTGCAGATTGGCGCATCTGCCAGGTTGACTTTGCTGTACACACCCACACTCAGTGCTCTCCAGGCCAGGGGACAGCACGAGGAAGTCACTGACTGCCACTGGACCCAGACAAGCAGCCTCCAGTGGCACATGCCCAGTCCATGGGCCTCACCACTCTAATGGGAGCCACCCACCTCCCCATGCCCCATGGTATGGATACTCTGAGAGCTGCCAAGACACTGAGAATGGGTGAAAAATCCACTGTGGCATCCTCTTTCACAACTCTGGAGGCAGGCAGGCAGAGCTGTGTTTGTAGGAGCCAGGCAGGGGCCATCCCATTAGCTCAGACAAACAGTACCAGTTAATTTTTGGTTTTGTTTTAGAGACAAGATCTTGCTATGTTGGCCAGGCTGGCCTTGAACTCCTGACTTCAAGCGATCCTCCCGCCTCAGCCTCCCAAAGTGCCGGGATGACAGGCATAAGCCACTGCCCCGGCCTGGTTCAATTCTTTCCCCAGATGCTTCGCTGTGGACACATGGACGTTCGTCATCCCAGGGCCAATTCTCCCATTCGTATCAGCTCCTCTCCCTGATGACACAACCCAGTTGCCCAGAGGCGGGTATTCCCAGATTTGCATGTTCCAGGAAAGCACTCCAGGCAGGTTAGAAACCTTCTGTCAGTCTCTGTCACCCGGGAAGCAAGCGCTGGGCCGGACACTGAATCCACACCTCAGAGAGCAGAGCTCCTCTGAGAAGTCCCTGCCTGAGGGAATATCACTGCTGGCCAGAGTGCAGCCTCAGTACTTTGGAACTGACACCTTTTCCTCTGGCATCTGATGCTGAGGATGCCCAGCCACGTCTGAAAAGATCTGGATCCGAAGCTGACCTGTTATTTAGAAAGGTGAGCTCACACCCCTAATGCAGCTCACAACTCCTTTCTTTGATTGGATTGCCATAAAAGATCCAATTGGCCAGGTGCAGTGGTTCACGCTTGTCATGCCAGCATTTTGAGAGGCTGAGACAGGAGGATCATTTGCAACCAAGAGTTCGAGACCAGCCTGGGTAACACAGCAAGACCTCATCTCTACAGATTAAAAAAAAGAAAATTAGCTGGGCTTGGTGGCGCACGGCTGTAATCCCAGCTACTCGGGAGACTGAGGTAGAAGGATCATCTGAGCCCAGGAGACCAAGGCTGCAGTGAGCTGTGATTGTGCCACTGCACTCCAGCCTAGGAGACAGAGTAAGATCCCGACTCAAAAAATCCAATCAAAGACCGAGAGTTCACTGAACTCTGCAAGTCTGCAGGATTTCTGGATGACGTTTTTCCAGGACACATGCCTATTCAACCATCTTTCAAAATCTCACTTGGCACCTGCCTCGTGGGGGAAGTCTGCCAGGAAGTACTGCTTAACAGTGAGCAGGGACGACTCGCTGAGTGCGTTCAGCAGTGGTTAGCATTATTTCTTTAAAGATGAAAAGCTTAGGAAGTTATTTCCTTTCCTTTGTGGTAGAGATTTCATTTGAAATAAGATTTTTAAAAATCAAAAAGGACTTATGAATATGCATATATTTAAAATTCTGTAGCATATACCAACAAACAAGATTATAAAAAGAGGACAAACCAAAATAATTTTTTTTCATGACATCAGACTGAAGAAGTCAATACTAATTTTTGAGATAGTGTATCGCTCTGTTACCTATGCTGGAGTGCAGTGGCGCCAACACAGCTCACCACAGCTTCAACCTCCTGGGCTCAGGCGATCCTCCCACCTCAGCCGCCTGAGTAACTAGGACTACAGGTGCGCGCCACCATGCCAACTAATTTTTAATTTTTTTGTAGAAATAGAGTCTGGGGGCAAGGGGGGGTAAAAAAAAAAAAAAGAAATAGGGTCTGGTTGTATTGCCCAGGCTAGTCTTGAACTGCTAGGCTCAAGCGATCCTTTCACCTCAGTCTCCCAAAGTGTTGAAATTACAGGCATGAGCCACTGTGTCTGGCCAACATTAATTATTCGTAACAAATTCCTTCACAAAATCTGCCCGCACTATGTAGCCACAGAAACGTGTGGGCTCCTTTGTTCTAGCCTGTACATCACTGAGTCCAAATAATATATTCATGATTCTGCATCCCTTAATACAAGGAAGTGAGAGAAGCCGCAGCTAGAGTTCTAGACTCTGGCCTTCTTCAGACCATGGTGTCATTTCCACCGTCTTTGGGAAGTTTCCCCCTGACTGTCAGATCAAGGCTCTCCTCGGTTGGAGAGGCCTTTGCAGCATGTGTGAACATGACACTGAATTTTCTTCTACCTACTGTTCAGCATCCATCTCCCAGGGGACTTCCAGAAGGCACAGACTCAGCTCCCTTGTCAGGGTCAGGTCCCAGCAGAAAGTGGCATGCGGTGCATTGTTCCATGAAGGTTGGTGAAGTGATACACCTCACATAGAGAATTTCTTTTTTATTTTTTAACAAGGATGCTTGTGACCCGGCATCCTAGCACTTTGGGAGGCGGAGGCGGAAAGATTGCTTGAGCCCAGGAGTTTGATACCAGCCTGGGAAACATAGCAAGATCTCATCTCTACAAATACAAAAATTAGTCAGACATGGTGGTACATGCCTGAAGTCCCAGCTACTCAGGAGACTGGATCAAATGGTAAATATGTTTTTAGTTCTTTGAGAAATCTCCAAACTACACTCTTACTATTGAGTTAGGACTGGAGGATGAAGGGTTAAACAGCAGCAGGAGGACTGCCCATGCCTTTGAAATGATTCAGGCAGGAGAGGGCAGTTTATCCCAGGGTATGTAGGGCCAGCCACAGAGTGTGCAGAGCCCAGTGCAAAATAAAAGTATGAGGCCCCGGGTTCAAAAATTATGATGCATCTCAAGACTCCAACAGGAGAACATCAAGCCAAACACAGGCCTGCATGGCTGCCTCAGTCTCGTGGTGGGGGCAGGGGTGGCACAAAGTCAATGGACTCAGGCCTAGGGTGGAGGGAGGGTCAACAGCATCTGCCTGTGGACTAGCTGTGGGAAGAAAAGCTTTAAGAACAGCTCTGAAACTTAAGCCTGAGCACCTGGAAGGACAGACCTTGAGACAGTGAGCAACTTAGTGGTCATGAACAACCCTAACATGCTATCTATGGTCTCTAAATACCATTTTCTTGCTGAGACAGGGCAAGCTGGGAGACAACAGCTGGGAGGTGGCAAAGAGTGGAGAGACAAGTCAGGGAGCAGCCCCACGGTGACTTGCCATGCTGTGCCATGGACTGTGAGTGCAAGTGGAGGGACGAGGACAGGACTTCCTTGCTGGGGAAGAGGAGACCAGTGATGAGAAGGAGGATAGGGTGGCAGGATCAAGTGGCATGTGCTGGAAACAGAGGAGTAGCCATCAGCAGTTCCAAATGCCACCAAACAGTATGACACCTACAGAGGGTTGGCCAAAGTACAGGCCACCACAGTGGGTCATTGGAGACCTTGGCTGGAGCAGGTTGAGTAAGGGCGGGGATGGGAGCTGGGGACAGCAAATGGGGCTGGTCTTTGGAGTCATTTTGGGGTGAAGACAGACAGAGGGCTGACAAAAAAGAAAGAAAGAGACCGAGAGAGGGAGGGAGGGAAGGAGAAAGGGAGGGAGGGAGGAGAGAGAAAGAAAGAGGAAGGAAGGAAGAAAGGAAGGATGACAGAGAAAGAGAAAAGAAAGATGTGTAACCCAGTCAATTCAGCAAAATGGGCTGCTGAGAGCCCACAGAGACATCCCCTCCCTCGGAGACAGTCAGGGTGTGAGTGAGCCAGGCTCTAAGCCTCCCAGGTTCCTGTGGGGATCTTTCCACTTGGATTCTACTGGTTGAAAAAGCCGTAGCTGAGACTGTCTACATATGACTCTGTGAGCTCTTCTTCCTCGCTCCCTTTCATGTGCACGAATGTGAGGCCCCAGGACTCATCCACAGGCCCCCTTCTTACCTTCTAAAACGTTCTGTTGGCCACGCCAGCCCACAGGGGGGTGGGACACACTGAGAAACAACTGCAACTGCCCCTCAGCCCCCTGACCTCCCACAATCAGGTCCGGCCAAGGCCACGTGTCCTTGTTAGGGTTGCTGGAGATGAGCTCCCCACCCTGCAGCAGACTCAGGAAAACTGGGCACACAGAACCTCATACATAAGCTTGTTTACACAGCACACTCAGCCCATGGTGATGGCCCCTGGTGGCAGCTGACAGATGCTGACCAGTGCCTGTGCCCACGACCCACAGCACAGCTGGGAAGGCCCAATTAGTCCAGCAACAATTGGGTAAATTACACTGAAGAAAGGAACCCCAGGATAAAATTTTACAAATGTCACACTGACCACAGTGAGTTGGAAAAAGCTCACTGGCAAGCTGTAAATCATTGTAGTAAACGAACATTTAGCATGCTATACACAGAAAAGCAGTTAGCCATTGTTGTTAATGAACCCTATCTTTAAAAAATAAAACAGAATAATCCAGGTGTGGTGACTCATGCCTGTAATCCCAGCACTTTGGGAGGCAGAGGCGAGAGGATCGCCTGAGCCCAGGGGCTTGAGATCAGCCTGGGCAACCTGACCATACCTCATCTCTACAATAAATAAAAAATATTGGCCAGTCATGGTGGTGTGTGCCTGTAGTCCCAGCTACTCAAGAAGCTGAGGGGGGAAGATCACGTAAGCCCAGCAGTTCAAGGCTGCAGTAGCCATGATCATGCATGCCATTGCACTCCTGCCTAGGCAACAGAGTGAGACTCTGACTCAAAATAACACAAAGAGAACACCACAATCAATTGTCCATCTTGTGGAACCCAGCATACAGATAACTTCCCTCATGCAAACCTCTCTACATCACTTAGGCAATCTTCCTGGTGCCACACTGAACCCCCAGCACAGTCTTATAAAAATTCCCTGTAGCTTCTGCCTCTTTGCAGAGAGCAGACAACCCCCATCCCCACCCCCTCTACCTTTTGCAGCTGTCTAACCCACTGTTTCTTTGCTGCATACCTTTATATTCTGCCTATAATAAATCTGCCTTTCTAAATAACTGCCTTGGTGAATTCTTCCATCACCTGCTCAACAGACCAACTTTAACTAGTTGTGTGCACAATGTGCCTTTTCAAGGGAAGGGGCGAGGCAGGGCAGATACACCTGGTGTGTGCCTATAACACGGCAACCCCAGATCTGAGAGGGTTTGTATGCAAGGCTCTTTACCTATTCCAAATAAGTCATCTGGAGGTCCAGCAGGGAGAGACATGGGCTTATTAGAACTTCTTGGAGGCACCGATGGTGGCTGGTCAGTGAAGAAAGAATCCACACCTCAGGACAGTACAGCAAGCAGTTTTATTTTTACTAGATTGATTTATTTCTTTGAGTTAGGGTCTTTCTCTGTCACCCAGGTTGGAGTGCAGTGACATGATCATGGCTCACGGCAGCCTCGACCTCCTGGGCTTAGACATTCGTCCTACCTCAGCCTCCCAAGTAGCTGGGACTAAAGGCGTGCAGCACCATGCCTGGCGTTTTTTTGTTTTTGTTTTTTTTGCAGCGCTGTCTCACTATGTTGCCCAGGCTGGTCTTGAACTACAGGTCTCAAGCAATCCTCCCACCTTGGCCTCCCTAAGCCCTGGGATTACAGGTGTGAGCCGCTGCACCCAGCCAAGCAAGTAGTTTCACAATCAAGCAGCTTAATTATTCAAATTGCTACACTCCGTGTTTACAATCACAGTAAGGGTGCCGCCCACATTGTTCTCAGCTCTGCTCAGTCACCTACACCCTGTAACTCATTACTGAGAATATGCATGCACCTTAGAGCAGCCTTGGCCAGAGGCTGCTCCCTGAGGGAGGGGCAGAAAGAACCCAGGTACAGGGGGAAAAGGGTCAATGTCCAAACAGAACCTCGCAGTGCTGTTGGCCCATGAAGCCAGTGTGAGCGGGGGTCCATGCCACTTTCATTCTCTCCAGAAATGCGCCACCCTGCACTTTGAGAACTCCAAACTGCGTTAAGTTAGGAAAAATCAACTTCAATGGAAACTAAACTACGCAGAGAATCGTTCATCTCCTCTCTCTCACAGGACCAAATTTGCCTGATGGATCGATCATTAAAGAGCCTGTTTTCTCTTGCTGTTCGGAGAGCTGAGACCATCTGAACAGAAAGATGCTTCAGGAAAGGACTAGGTAAGGAGCCCTGCTGACCCTTAAGGGCAGGTGCCAGCAACTTCTACAGTCGCTCCTAGCCAGTGGGCAGCGGGGGGTAGGAGTGGGGGGGGGGGGTTGGGCTGCCAGAGAACACCTTCTGTTAAAAGAATAATTAATCCACATTGCAGCAAATGGGGATAGATTGCCCCAAACCTGCTAAGAGAATCCAGCTGTTCCATCAATATTCTCTCGGTGTGTGACAAAGCA
>CAUYQG010121980.1:0-26427 GCA_963574415.1 Tarsius wallacei | reverse complement strand
GGCGATCCTTCCGCCTCAGCCTTCCAAGTAGCTGGAACTACAGGCACGCGCTACCACACCCAGCTAGTTTTTTTGATTTATTGTAGAGATGAGGTCTTGCCAAGTTGCCCAGGCGGGTCTCGAACCCGCGGGCTCAGGCAATCCACTCACCTCAGCCTCCCAAGGCGCGGGATTACAGGCTGAGCCACCGAGCCCGGCTTCTCACTTTCTTAACTTCTCATTTATCCTCCTCTTGTTCTTGTCACCCTTTATCTGTATCTCTGGAAGGCAGTTTGGGAAGCAGGTGTAAGCATGCTTCACCAGGACCCCCAGATCTTCAGCACTCACAAGTTTGTGTTTTTTCAAATGTTTGACAAATTGCCAAAACTCTGAAAATCAGTAAGGCTGAAAATACGGATCAAGCTCAGCTTTTTCCCTTCCATGAAGTGCTCTCAGATGGGAGGAAGATGAGAGCGAGAAGGGAGAATCAAAAGAATGACTTGGTTTTTGTTTTCAAAATTTCTTTTCATTTGACTACTCATAATTATTTGTGTTTCACTGTGTATTGGCTGTACTCCTTGATTATAATTTCAAGCTATATTTCTGATTAAAATGCTGACAAAATGTTCTTCTAGAGGTCAGTTTTTTTCCAAGAACACACTGTCAGCCTGCAGGCCCTAAAAAGTAGAAACTCTCACTTTTTTTTTTTTTTTTGAGTTGGAGTCTCACTCTGTCGCCCAGACTGAAGTGCAGTGGCCGCTTCCGGCCACCGCAGCCTCGACCTGCTGGGCTCTGGCGATCCTTCCGCCTCAGCCTTCCGAGTAGCCGGAACTACAGGCGTGCGCTACCACGCCCGGCTAGTTTTTTTGATTTAATGTAGAGATGAGGTTTCGCCTGCCCAGGCGGGTCTCGAACCTGCGGGCTCAGGCAATCCACTCACCTCAGCCTCCCAAGGCTCGGGATTACAGGCTGAGCCACCGAGCCCGGCTCACATTTTTTTTTAATTGAAAAAAGTTTCAGCTTTGAGAACTTCAAAATTGTTCTTAAAACGTCGAAAACATGTTAAACAGAACCCTGAACCTAAAGTTCCTCTCCAGCTACCAGAACAGGCTCTTTGGGATGGGATGGAGTAACCTTGGCTGGTAGTGGAGTTTGGCTAACATCACCTAACTCTCTCTCTCTCTCTCTCTCTCTCTTTCTCTCTCTCTCTCTCTCTCCCTCCCTCTCCCTCTCTCTCTAGCCTTCATATGCTGAGTTTGATATTAGTGGAAATGTGCTGGGTTTGATCTTCAACCAAGGAATGATCTGGTAAGTTACCCATTTCATCTAGGGGTCACCTCATTTAGGGAGTCAAAAATCTGGAATCCCAGGCTTTGCCACTCCACTGTCTGGGAAGAGCCTTCTTGCCTCTCAGCTCCCCTTTTCCATATGAAAAATAGAGGGCAGGAATAGCTGAGAACCAAGACAGTTTCTAGCCTGCTCATGTGCTACTACTGTAGAAGTAGAGAGGGAGGGAGAAAGGAGGGAGAGAGAGAGAAAAGGAAAGAAAAGTTGGAAGAGGAGAGAGAAGGAGGGATGAAAGAAGGAAGAAAGAGAAAAGGAAGGAAGACAAGGGAGGAGAAAAAGAGAAGGAAAGAAAGAAGGAGGGAGGGAGAAAAGAAGAAAAGAGAGAAGGAGGGAGGTAAATGAACTAAGGAATCTCCTCCCATGAAAAGGAAGCTAAAGGAGCTGCATAACTTCCGCTAACGACTTCAGAGATGCCAAGAGCTCCCTGTAAGCCATTGTCCAACTCTCTTAATTGAAGGACTTCAAATACTTTTCTGAGCAGCAATGCTGTTTTAGGGAGATCAGGAGAAGCAGACAGGAGACCATGTAAGTTGCTAGAAGCCTGGGGGCAAGACAGTGGCAAAAATCCCAGCCAGAGCCTAAGTCAGTGATACCTGGAGTATCTCCCACTTCTGAGGACCTTCAGACCTGCTGTGGGGAAAAGCAGCTTGGCTTCATGTCCCTAACCCATCAGTCCCATTTCCTGCTATCATCCTTCCCCCACCTTCCCTACTGTCAGGCCAACCAGGTGTCCGGTTTCTGCCCTTCCAGGATGGGCTCCTTCTATGCTCCGGGCCTGGTGGGCATTAACGTGCTGCGCCTGCTGACCTCCATGTACTTCCAGTGCTGGGCGGTGATGAGCAGCAACGTCCCCCATGAGCGTGTGTTCAAAGCCTCCCGATCCAACAACTTCTACATGGGCCTCCTGCTGCTGGTGCTCTTCCTCAGCCTCCTGCCAGTGGCCTACACCATCATGTCCCTCCCACCCTCCTTTGACTGCGGGCCATTCAGGTGCAGAAGCTCGGTTGCACGGGAGTGACTCCTCTCCCAAGGCCGTCTGCTCAGAGGGCCTTGGCCCCAAAATCCAGTTCTGGTTTCACGTCAGTCTGTAAAAGGCCGTGGAGCTTTGGGCACATCATCTGTCTTCTGAGCTTTCTGCAGGGATGGAAATGTTCTATGTCTGTGCTGTCCATTGCAATAGCTATCGGCCATGTAGCTGTTGACCACTTGAAATGAGGAACTGAGAAACTGGATTTCTAACTGTATTTAATGTTAGTTGATTTTTAATTGATATGCAATAGCTATACACATTTTAGGGGTACATGTGTTATTTTGATACATGCGTACAATGTGTAATGATCAAATCAGGGTAATTGGGAAATCCATCACTTCAAAATTCATCTTTTCTTTGTGTTGGGAATATTCCAATTATTTTCTTCTAGTTATTTTTAAACATATGATAAATTATTGTTAATTGTACTCTCCCTACTGTGCTAGAACTAATTCCTTCTATCTAACTGTATTTTTTTTTTTTTTTTTGAGTTGGCGTCTCACTCCGTCGCCCAGACTGGAGTGCAGTGGCCGCTTCCGGCCACCGCAGCCTCAACTTGCTGGGCTCCAGCGATACTTCCACCTCAGCCTTCCAAGTAGCTGGAACTACAGGCGCACGCTACCACACCCGGCTGATTTTTTGATTTAATGTAGAGATGAGGTTTCGCCTGCCCAGGCGGGTCTCGAACCCGCGGGCTCAAGCAATCCACTCACCTCAGCCTCCCAAGGCGCGGGATTACAGGCTGAGCCACCGAGCCCGGCTTATCTCATTGTATTTTTAAACTTACTAACCAACATGACTTTATCCTCTCTCCCTCTTACCCTTTTCAGCCTCTGGTAACCACCATTCTACTCTCTGATTCCATTAGACCAACTTTTTTATTTATTTATTTTTTGAGTTGGAATCTCACTCTGTTGCCCAGGCTGGAGTGCAGTGGCACACTCACGGCCACCCCAGCATTGACCTGCTGGGCTCCAGCGATCCTTCCTCCTCAGTCTTCTAAATAGCTGGAACTACAGGTGCGCGCTATCACATCTGGCTAATTTTTTATTTATTGTAGAGCCAAGGTCTTGCCAAGTTGCCCGGGCTGGTCTGGAACTTGTAGGCTCAGGCAATCCACTCACCTTGGCCTCCCAAAGTGCTAGGATTACAGGCTGAGCCACCGAGCCTGGCCTAGACCAACTTTTTTAACTCCCACATATGAGTGAGAATATGCAGTATTTGTCTATCTGTGCCTGACTTATTTCTCTTAACATAATGACTTTCAGCTCCATCCATATTGCTGCAAATGGCAGGATTTCTTCTTTTATTTATTTTATTTTATTTTGAAGATGTGGGGTACAATTAAGGATTAGGTATACAAGTGGTCATCATGCAAGTAATGTTTGGGCCTCTCCTTGGTCCCCACTTTGCCTGGTTTGAGATCAGTACACTTATTAGTGTTATGTGCCCCCCTCTCCCTCCCATGGCAGTTTCCAGCTACAGCCAAGGATTCCATTTTTAATTTTAATTACTTTTAATTTACATAATCACATGTGGCTTAATGGCTACCATATTGGGCAGCACAGTTCTAACCTTTTAACCTACGGATAGTGTACTATCTGGGGTTGCCTTACCATAGGATGAGTAATGGAGGATATTCTGAAGATGAAATGACCATAATCTTATAAGTGCCATTCAAGTGTAAAGCAACAGCAGTCGACTCTTGACTGAGACCTTGACTGGGCCCTCATGCTCTGCAGAGCATGGGCCAGCACTGTGGGTTTAGGGTATAAATCAAACAAATTTAGGAGATGAAACGTTATATAAAAAGACAAATGGCTATGCAAGGAGGTAGACAGCAACAATATGCATCTGCTGCCCTCTTTCCAAATGTGTAAGCCTCTGAAAGCAAAGCCCTCTGTCTTCTCCATAAAGAAGAGTTCAGTGGTGAAAGCAGTTTGGAACATGCTGCCCCTTCTATCCATCATCTCACTTCGTAATGCTCAGTGCACACTCCTTTACTAAAGCCTCTGGAGAATCATGCAGTGAGAGAACACGTGCAAGCTAGTGTCTCCATTCTTACTGACTACAGAACCCTTTCTGCAGGTAAGACTCATTCAGGGTTGGAAGCAAACAGCCCTATGAGCTTTAGCTCCTTAAGTCGTGTACATCAGAGCCCCATCTGCCTCACTCTAGTCTCAGCCATGCCTACCAGTGTGAAGAAGCACACTTTGGGAAATGCTGATCTGGTACTTGTCAGTTTATAAGGTGCTTACCTTTATAAGGACCTGTGGTTGGTGGAGCCCAGAAGAGATGTTAGCAGGAGTACCCCAGCAGGACGTGATCTGCTGAACAGAAGTTCACACAGAAAGAGGGCATCAGTCAGGAGTGCAAGGAACATACTGAAGTGTAGAAAGCCTGAGAAGCCAGGCTGAAGGGAGAATCATATGGAAGAAGCCTCTATTGGCTTCTTCTTGAGAAAGGTTTGGAGGGCTGGAACCTGGGTGCAAATGCCAGCACCCCTTTTCTTTTTTTTCTTTCTTTTTTTTTTTTTTGAGTTGGAGTATCACTCTGTTGCCCAGGCTGGAGTGCAGTGGCACGCTTCTGGCCACCACAGCCTTGACCTGCTGGGCTCTGGCGACTCTTCTGCCTCAGCCTTCCAAGTAGCCGGAACTACAGGCGCACATTACCACACCTGGCTAGTTTTTGATGGTCTCACCAAGTTGCCCAGGTGGGTCTCGAACCCGCAGTCTCAGGCAATCCACTCGCCTCCCAAAGTGCTGGGATTATAGGCTGAGCCACCAAGCCCGGCCTGCCAGGACCCCTTTTCTCAGCTGCTTACCTGTCCCCAGGTAAGAGGTCAGCAAGCGGGCCTGTGCCATGCCTGGCCCTCACCATGTGTCCCACTTTTGGTTCATCTGCTTCCCTGAGAGGTCCTGACAACCTACACCCATCTCTCAGGGGAAGGGACCTGAACACAGAACTCAGAAGGAAATATGGTTGCCACCTCCTTCCTGTCGTCCCCTGATCAAAACCCACCAACAGCAGGAACGTTCATCCCTACAGTTGTCCTCTTACTTGCTTCAGGTCTTTACTCAAAAGTCACCTTCTCAGCTTGCCGGGCGTGGTGGCTCACACCTGTAATCCCAGCACTTTGGGAGGCAAAGGCAAGAGGATTACCTGAGCCCAAGGGTTCAAGACCAGCTCAGACAACTTGGCGAGACCTCATCTTTACAATAAATCAAAAAAATTAACTGGGAGTGGTGGCGCATGCCTGTAGTTCCTGCTACTTAGAAGGCTGAGGTGGAAGGATACCCTGAGCACAGCAGGTCCAGGCTGCGGTGGCTGTGAGCGTGCCACTGCTCTCCAGCCTGGGCAACAGAGTAAGACTCTGACTCAAAAATAAAAAATAAAAAAAGTCACCTTCTCAGTGAGGCCTTCCCTGGAGACCCTACACACATGTCTCTCTCATACACACACAACCATGCACACACTTCTTATTGCTGTTTCTGCTTATTGTATCTCCTTATGACCCTCTAGCATGTCATACTTTTTGCTTATTTGTCTTATTTATTGACTGTCTCCCCAACTAGGACATCTGCTCCATGAGGGCATGGTTTATGCTTTCTTTCTCATTACTTTATACCCAGTGTCAAGAAAGGAACATCTTGTTTATGGGCAATGCTCAAACTAGACCCATCACCTTTACAGATATGCAGTTGTACCAGGAGGGACTCAGAGTTTGGATCATATCAAATGCCTGCAAGAGCCAGGCAGGTCATGCAGATGAGTGAGGTGGGCAGCATGGCATATGGCTTTTTTTTTTTTTTTGAGTCGAGTCTCACTCTATCGCCCAGGCTGGAGTGCAGTGGCACTCTCACAGCCACCGCAGCCTCGACCTTCTGGGTTCAGGCAATCCTTCCACCTCAACCTTCCAAGTAGCGGAACTACAGGCATGCGCTGCCATGCCCAGCTAAGTTTTTGATTTATTGTAGAGATGAGATCTCGCCAACTTGCCTGGGCTGGTCTCGAACCCGTGAGCTCAGACAATCCTCTCACCTTGGCCTCCCAAAGTGCTGGGATTATAGGTGTGAGCCATCATGCCTGGCCAAAGTATTTCCTCGTGTTTATTTTTAATTGACACATAACAATTGTACATATTTATGGGGTACAATGTGATGTTTCAATATGTGTATACATTGTGTAAAAATCAAATCTAGGTAATTAGCATATCTAGCTCCTCAGACATTTGTTCATTCAAAATCCTCTTTTCTAGCTATTTTGAGACATATCATGCCTTTTTTCTGACTGTAGTCACTCTGTTGTGCCACGAGATCTTATGTTTCCTTTCTGGTTTTGACCTTGTACCTGTTCACTGACTTCTGCCCATGCCCCTCCCCAAGCTCTGGTAACCACGGTTCTGTTCACTGCTTCTATGAGATCGATGGTGTTACTTTCTGCATACGCGTGAGAACTTGCAAAATCTGTCTTTCTGTGTTGGGTTTATCTCACTCACTTTATTTCTTTGTGTAGTGGCCTCCCCAGTATGTGGTGGCTCTCCGTTGCTTATAAGAATACCCCTGGTACTGGGTTTAAGGCCATCAACTCCAATGTGATCTCGTCTTAATTTGTTCTAAAGAAGGCCATGCTCTGCAGTTCTGAGTGGAAATGAATTTCGGGGGGACACTGTTCAACCCAGCACTCCAACAGTATAAGATGGAACGGAAACTGAGAACAAGACCAGGTGTACACATCTTGGCATGGGGTCAGTTGCCCTCCACCGTTCCTCACAGATACCTGACTAAGCCAGGTATGGTCTTGCCAAACCCGGAAAGCTCTGTTCTTCTTATTTTTTTATGCTTTTATTTAAAAGGTATCATGGTTTCTTGTCTCCATTTCTTTCTTTTATATTTTAATTTTTAATTAATTATTTAGAGACGAGGTCTCTCTATGTTGTCCAGGCTGGTCTTGAGCTCTTGGCCTCAAGCAATCCCCTTGCCTTGGCCTCCCAAAGTGCTGGGATTATAGCCCTGAGCCACCATGCCTGGCAAAAACTTAGTTTTTATAGCATCACTGCTCTTTTAAATCTAGGGTGTGCATCCCTTTTCTGGAAGATTCTTTATGTCCTCTCATGTGAGGAACTACTACAGACATCTGGGTTCCTTGTTCTTTCTTTTTTTAAAAAAATTAAATTTTATTTTATTAGAGATGTGGGGTACAAGTGAGGATTAACTACATAAGCAGGCTGCATGCTGGTGAAGTTGGGGCTTCTAGATGGTCCTCACTCCCCCTGGTAGTGGATTGGGTACCTTTTGTGTTGTCACGTGCCCCCCCATCCTCCTTCTTCTTCCCTCCTCCCTCCTCTGGCAGTGCCCAGGGACTGCCAATCCCTCACGTGTGCTCATGTGACTAGTGTTCAGGGCCCACTTACGAGTGAGAACGTGTGAGATTCAATTATTCAGGCCTTCGTTTCTGTGATAGATCACTAGGTTTGATGGTCTCCAGCTCCATCCAATTTGCTGTGAAGTCCATAATTTTGTCCTTCTTTATGGCCGTGTAATACTCCATCATGTATATGTATCACATTTTTTTTATCCAGTCCTTTCTCAATGGTTCCGTGTTTTTGCTGTCATGAATAGTGCTGCAGAATCTCCTTGTTCTTGAACCTAGCAAGCCCATGTCTGTATTCATAACAGGGAAGGGAAAGGGAAGCAGGTCAGAACAATACTTCTGCCTATGGGTTTTCATTGTTCAAGTGGGACTTGGGTAAATGTCATGGCCAAGGTAAATTAGCACGAGGGCTGGTGCTCCAGTATGGACCCATTGAGTAAGGTGACTGCATGTCCCAGCCTGTCTGGGACTGTCCAGTTGACATCTAATAGCTCCCCTTTCACCTTCCAGAATTCTCTAGTATGGATGGTAGATTGTATATTCATACTGTATATTTCTGTATATCGTACATTCCTGACTTTTTGTCCTGTGCCTTTCTTTTTTTTATTGGGACACACAATTGCCATGACCAAAGAAAATCAGCCATTTGGAATGTTAGCCTTTGGTTAAACAGCACGAAAATACAAGCTTGGTCTCTGGGACAGAGTTTGCCTGATCCACACCCATTTCCCACAGAGTAAATGGAACACTGATGTTTGTAGTCATGATCGTTGGCAAGTGAAGAGAAGAAAAACTGCATCAGTTGGTGAGGGATACTTTATGGATATGTGGTTTTCTTAAAACTGCAGAGGTCAGCAGCTTGTTTGTTTTGGACTGATCATTTCTAGAAACCTCCCACGAAATGTAGGAATGAGAAGCATATACTGTAGATGTCTGTTACTCACAGGGGACATAGGGAATACCTTTCAAGACCCCAGTGAGTGCTTAAAACCTTAAATTGTACCAAACTCTCTTTACACGGTGTTTTTTCTTATCCATATATACATACTTATGATAAAGCTTAATTTACAAAATAGGCACAGTAAGAGATTAACAACAATAACTAATAATAAAGTAAAACAATGTAACCATATATTGCAATGAAATTAGGTCAATGTGGTCTTTCTCAAAATATCTTACTATGCTATACTCACCCTTCCTGTGATGCCGTGAGATGATGAAATGCCTGTTGTGAGGTGGTGCATGACGCAGACATTGCTACATAGCATTTAAAGTGTGTGAATGGTCTGTTTTTAGAATTTTCCATTTAGTATTTTTGAACTGAGGTGGATCAAGGGTAGCTGAAACCACGGAAATCAAAACCACAAATAAACAGGGACTACTATACATTTATCCTTTGAAGACACCAAATTTAAACTCTGTGTGTGTGTGTGTGTGTGTGTGTGTGTGTGTGTGTGTGTGTGTTTTATAAAACTCATTTTTTTCCTGGACTTAAAAAAATTTTTTTTTAAAGAAGTGGGTTACAATTCAGGGTTAGGCATACAAATGTTCATTATGCAATTACCCTTGTTTATGAGGTGTACTCCTCCCTCCCCTGGCAGTTTCCCACTACTACCAATCCCACTCCCCACCCCCGGTAGTTTCCCACCACTGTCAATCCCTTTCTTATAGTATTACTATAGTTGTTCAATGTCTTCTTATGAGTGAGAACATGTGATACTTGGTTCTTTATTTCTGTGATAGATCACACAGTATTATAGCCTCTAAGTCCATCCAAGTTGCTGTGAAGTTCATAATTTTGTTCTTCTTTATGGCTGCTTAATATTCCATCATGTATATGTACTGCATTTTTTTAATCTTTTGATGGGTAGCATGGTTGGTTCCATGTTTTTGCTATTGTGAATAATGCTGCAATAAACACGTATGTGCAGGAATCTTTTTCATGGAGTGATTTGAGTTCCTCCGGGTATATACCCAGTAGGGGGATTGTGGGGTCATATGGAAGGTCAATTTTTAGATCTTTTAGGAATTGCCATACTATTTTCCACAGAGGTTGTATTAGTTTACACTCCCACCAACAGTGTAGAAGTGTTCCCTTTTCCCCACATCCTCTCCAGGGTTTGTTGTTTTTTGAGTTATTGATGATGGCCATCATGACTGGAGTTAGGTGGTATCTCAGTGTGGTTTTAGTTTGCATTTCTTTGATGACTGGTGAGGTTGAGTGTTTTTTTCATATATCTGTTGGCTGCTCGTATTTCTTCTTTTGAGAAGTATCTATTCATATCTCTTGCCCACTTTGTAATGGAGCTGTTTGTTTTTTTCTTTTCAGTATGTTTGAGTTCCTTGTAGATCCTAGATGTTAGGTCTTTGTCAGATATATAGTTGGCAAATATTTTTTTCCAATCTGTGGGCTGTATCCCTGCTCTCTTGATGGTGTTTTTGGCTTTGCAGAAGTTTGTCAGTTTGATTATGTCCCACTTGTCTGTCTTATCTCTTATGGCATGGGAACTTGGGGTTTTGATCAGAAATTCATTGCCAGTTCCAATTTTCCTAAGGGTGTCTCCTGCATTTTCTAAGGCTCTTATACTTTGAGGTTTTAAGTTTAGGTCTTTGATCCATTTAGAGTTGACTTTTGGGTATGGTGATAGGTAGGGGTCTTGTTTTAATCTTCTACATGTGGTCAGCCAGTTTTCTGAATAGGTTCTCTTCCCCACAGTGGTTGATGGTGGAGGTTTTGTCAAAGATGAGTTGGTTGAGAAATTGAGGTTTTGCTTCCAGAATCTCTGTCCTGTTCCATTGGTCTATATGCCTGTTCTTGTACAAATACCAGGCTGTTTTGATTATTGTAGCTTTCTAAAAAAGTTTGAAGTCTGGAAGTATGATGCCTTCAGCTGTGTTTCTTTTGCTGAGGATTGTTTTGGCTATTCGTGGTTGTTTATGTTTCCATACTAATTCCTGTATTGTCATTTCCAGGTCTGAGAAGAATGCTGCTGGTAATTTAATGGGCATTGCATTAAATCTGTAGATTGCCTTGGGTAGGATGGATATCTTAGCAGTGTTGATTCTTCTAATCCATGAGCATGAAATATTTTTCCATTTGTTTGTGTCATCTTTGATTTCTCTGAGCAGTGTTCTATAGTTTTTGTTGTAAGGGTCTTTGTCTTTTCTGGTTAGGAAGATGCAAAGGTATTTCTTTTCTTTTCTTTTCTTTTTGTGGCTGCTTTTTTTTGGTGAATAGAATTGTGTTTTTTATTTGGATTTCTGTTTGTTTATTGTTGGTGTATATGAATGTGACTGACTTTTGCACATTTATTTTATACCCTGAGACTTTGCCAAAGTTCTTTATCAGTGCAAAGAGGTTTTTGATAGATTCTCTTGGGCTTTCAAGGTATAGAATCATGTTGTCTGCAAAGAGGGATAACTTAACTTCTCTTTTCCTATTTGGATATCCCTGATTTCCTTCTCCTGTCTGATTGCTTTAGCTAGGACTTCTAATACTATGTTGAACAAGAGGGATGAGAGTGGGCATCCTTGTCTTGTTCTGGTTTTCAGGGGAAATGGTTCCAGTTTCTGTCTGTTTAGCAGTATGTTGCCTGTGGGTTTCTCATAGATGACTCTTACCATTTTGAGATATGTTCCACCTATGCCTAGATGTTCAAGGGTTTTTATCAAGAAGGGGTGCTGGATTTTATCTAAAGTTTTTTCCATGTCTAATGATATAATCATGTGGTTTTTGTTTTTACATCTGTTGATGTATTTAATTATGCTTATGGTCTTGTGGATGTATCCTGCATCCTGGGTATGAAGCTTACTTGGTCACGGTGGATGATTTTTGAGATGTGTTATTAGATCCAGTTTGTTAGAATCCTGTGGAGAATTTTAGTATTTATGTTCATCAAGGATATTGGCCTGTAGTTCTCTTTCTTTGTTGAATCTTTACCTGGTTTGGGTATCAATGTGATGTTAATTTCATAAAATGATTTGGGTAGAGTTCCATCTTTCGCAATTGCCTGGATTACTTTCAATAGAATTGGTATCAGTTCCTCCTTGTATGTTTTGTAGAATTCTGCTAGAAAGCCACTTGGGCCAGAGCTTTTTTTGTTGTTGTTGTAGGTAGTTTTCTTATGACATAGTGGATTTCCTGGGTTGTTATTGGTCTCTTTAGGGTCTCAATTTCATCTTGTTTCCACCTGGGGAGGTTGTGTGATGTCAGAAATTCCTCCATTTCATTGAGGTTTTCAAGCGTGTTTTCATACAAGTATACATAGTTATCTCTGATAATCCTTTGTGATTCTTCAGGGTCAGTTGTGACTTTATCTTTTGCATTTCTGATTGTGTTATTTGGGCTTTTCCTCTCTTTTTCTTGGTCAGTCTAGCTAGGGGTCCATCAATCTTATTTATCCTTTCGGAGAACAAGCTTTTTGTTTCATTGATTTTTAAAATTATATCTTTGTCTTCTATGTCCCTAATTTGGGTTTTTATTTTGGTGACCCGGATTTTTCTGCTGAAGTTAGGTTTTTGTTGCTCTTGCTTTTCCAGCTTCCCTAGGTGATTTGCTAGGCTGTTACTTGTGATCTTTCCATTTTCTTCATGTATGTTCATAGAGATATTAATTCCCCTCTTTGTACTGCTTTCATGGCATCCCAGAGATTTTGGTAAGATGTTTCTTCATCTTCATTTGTTTCCAGGAATCTTTTAATTTCTGTTTTAATTTCTGTGTTGACCAGAAGTTGTTCAGCATCATGCTGTTTAGTCTCCATGTCTTTGTGGGTTTTGGGGGAATTTTGTTGGTGTTGATATTTATTTTTATTCCACTGTGGTCTGAGAAGGTGCATGGCAGTATTTCAATCTTATGAAATTTGTTTATGCTTAATTTATAGCTGAGGATGTGTCAATCTTTGAGTATGTTCCATGTGGTGATCAGTAGAATGTATAATCTGTGGTTGTTGAGTGGAGTGTTCTGTAGGTATCAGTTAAGTCCATTTGGTCAAGTGTCACGTTCTGGATGTCCCTATTGATTTTTTTTGCCTTGATGATCTGTCTAGGGTTGTTAGTGGGCATTTAAGTCCCCAGCTATGATAGTGTTAGAGCCAATAACTTTTTTTAGTTTACCTAAAAGCTGCTTTATGAAAGTTGGTGCTCCTATGTTGGGTACATATATGTTTGGGACGGATATTTCTTGTTGACGGATTGAATCTTTTATCATTGTGCAGTGACCTTCCATATCTTTAAAAAAATTTTTGATAGCTTAAAGGGTATTTTGTCTGATATTAAGATTGCAACTCCTGCTTTCTTTTGTGTTTCATTCACCTGAAAATTTGTTTTCCATCCTCTTACTTTGAGTCTGTTGGTGTCCTTTCTGGTGAGATGAATCTCTTGCAGACAACTTATTGTTGCATCATGATATTTTATCCAATTTTCCATTCTATGTTTTTTCAGTAGTGCATTTAGTCCATTCACATTCAGACTAATTATTGAGATGTGAGAAGTTATCCCTGTCATGAGGTTCTTATAGAGTTTGTTGTTACTAATGCTGAGTGTTTGTTTATTTGTTTGTTGTCTTTCTTTTGATTTTTGAATTGACTTATGTGTGTCTTCAATCTTTTTCCTGCATTCTTGGTAAAGGTGTTTTTTTCTTTCTTCTGTGTTTAATACTTCCTTAAGTGTTTCTTGTAGAGCTGATCTGGAGGCAGTGAAACTCTTAGGGATTGAATGGCTGGGAAGGATTTTAATTCTCCATTGCTGATGAAACTTAGCTTAACTGGTTAGGTAATTCTTCCTTGAAATTGTTTACCTTTGAGAACTGTGAAGATTGGATTCCAATCTCTTCTAGCCTGAAGTGGTTTTGTAGATAAGTCTGCTGTTATTCTAATTGGTCTTCCCCAGTAGGTAGTCTGACCTTTCTCTCTTGCCAGCTTTACGAATTTTTTTTATACCTACATTGTGTAAGTGAATTACTATGGGTCTAGGAGTTGGTCTTCTCATTTATTGTCTTGCAGGGGTTCTCTGAATCTCTCGTGTTTGAATGGTCATGTCTCTGATAAGATGAGGGAAGTTTTCCTGGATAATTTCATGGAATGTTTATTCCACTGTGGTCTCTGTCTCTCTGTCTGCCTCAGGGATTCCAATAAATCTTAGGTTCGGCCTCTTAATATAATCGCTCATCTATTGGAGGCTTTGTTCTGCCTTCTTAAGCTTCTTTTCTTTGTTTTTAATGGTTTGGGCTAGTTCCATATTTTGGTCTTCAGTCTCTGAGATTCTTCTGCTTGGTTAATTTTGCTTTCCCTGCTTATCAGTTTGTTATTTATTTCATTCTCTGTATTCTTTATTGCCATCATGCAGTTATCAACCCCTTCATTCTTTCTTCTTGTCTTGCCTCATTTCTATTTATTCTCTCTATTAATATCTTGATACCTAATATCTTGATACCTGAGTTTGTGGTTTGAGACCAGTCATGCATGTTCTTCATTGTTTGGGTTCCAAAGCCTGTATTCTCAGTTGTCCTCCCAGAAGTCTATATGAGACCTATATTCTTCCTCTGGTTTTTCTTCATTTGTGTAGATTTTCCTCCCCCTCTTTTTTTATACCTCTTCTTTTTTTAAATTTAAATTTGGGGTATCACTCTGTCACCAGACTGGAGTACAGTGGCATGCTCCCGGTCACCACAGCCTTGACCTGCTGGGCTCCAGTGATTCTTCCACCTTAGCCTTCCAAGTAGCTGGAACTACAGGCTCATGCTACCAGGCCTGGCTAGTTTTTGACTTATTGTAGAGACGAGGTCTCACCAAGTTGCCCGGGCAGGTCTCAAACCCATGGGCTCAGGCAATACCCTCACCTCGGCCTCCCTAAGTTCTGGGATTATAGGCTGAGCCACTGAGCCTGGCCTATACCTCTTCCTTAATTCTGTTGTTCAGTGATGGGGGATAGCTTTTATTTCTGTTTGCTCAATCTATTCTTCCTTATGTAGATCCTCTGGCTTTGTTCAATTTTGAAGTTAGACTGGGGGTGGAGGGCTGCGCTTTTTGCAGTTTTGAGATTTAATTAAGGGGGAAGCCGTGATTCAGAAGCTGTTTGCAAATCCCAGTATCTGCTGACAGGTGTGTGGGCCCCCTGGAACCCACTTTCCACTGCCTTGCAATCTGTCCATGCAGTGGGGGTATTTGTTTGCCCCCTGAAAACAAAATGAGAAAAGAAAAGGGAAAAGAATGGAAAATGAAAAGAGGAAGGCAAAAGGGAGGTTGAGAGAGAAGAAGAAGAGGGGTAGTAGGCATACCAACTAACTAATAAACAGAGAGAAAAACACAGAGAGAAAAGACAAAAACATACAGACAAGCACATATAAACAAACAAAAAACCCTGTTAATGTATTCTCCTTCAAAAATAGCTATATAAACAGACAATCTAAAAAAAATAAAAATAACAGAAACAAAGCAAGTACTAAAACATAAACAAAAACAGAAAGAGAGAAGAGAAAAACTAAAACTAAAACAAAAAACTAAAAACAAAAATGAAAAAAACTTGCTCTGTAGCTGTTTCTGTAACTCCAGGTCCTTTTTCGTTGCCGCCGCAGCATTAAGGAACAACTCCAGTTCCCTCTGCTTTCAGCTCAGGCTGATAGGGTTGCTCTCAGCGTGGGTCAGATGCCCCATGGACTACTGTGGGAGGAGGATGGATCAGATCCGGATGCACCTGGCTTGTGCTGCTGCCACTGCTGTCAAGTCTCCCCCTCAGATCTGACGTGTCTGTGCCTGTTTCAGCATGGGGAGGGGGATGTCTGTCTCTCCAAGTCCAATGAGGGGATAGCCTCTGGGTCCAAGGTTGGAGGCTAGACAGAGCTGGGTGGGATAAAGCAGGTCTCTCCTGGTCCTGCGACAGAGAATATGGTGCTGGTCGGTGAATATGGTGCTGGTTGATGTCTCCTCATCGGTGGTGGGGTTTGGTTCCAGATTTCCATGCCCTGCCTTCACCATAGTTCCTGGGGCTCATGCTGGTTTGCTGCCACAGGTAATGGTGTAGGCTTGCTGCCAGGTGGTGAGGAGCAGCTGTTCTCTGCTGCCTCCTCAAGAGAGGTCCGAGAACAGCAGACAATCCTTCATGCCGGGAGCTCCAATCAAAGGGCGGTGGTGGGTTGCAGTCACTTCTGGAGGAGAGCCCCATGTACATGAACCCGAGTCTCCCCTCAGATGGACTTTCACTCATGCAGAGAGTCCACACTCCGACCCATTCCATTGCAATCTTGCCTCCTCATAAACATCATTTTTTAAAAGAACAGTTTAAGGTTTACAGAAAGATTGAACAGAAAGAGTTTTTATGTACCTTCCTCTCCCCCCTGTTTTCCTTGTTTATACTTTCTTGCATTAGTGTGGTACAATTGTTATAATTGATACACCAGTATCAGTCCATTGTTTTTAATGAAAGTCCAGAGTTTACATTAGGGTTGACTCGCTGTGTTGTAGAGATCTGAGGATTTTTGAAAGATGTGTACTGCGCTGTCTGAGGGGGGACTCAAAACCCCCCCACAATTACCTTTTGGAAGGTGGGCTCCTTGTAGTCCAGGCTTCACCCTCTAGGTGAGTGTTCTAGGAACCCATTGTTATCAGTGTACTAGCTAGTGTTGTTGTGAGAGGCTGCATTCAGCTTCAGTGGACTTTCTTTTGGAGATTCTTTCAATGCGTTTGCCCATTTCATGAAGGGTGACTTACGTGTACATCTGCCCACACTGTACTGCGTGTTCAGCAGGTTTTAACCAAAAACAGCATGACCCCCTGCCCCTCTTCTCTATTCACCCAGTCTTACCTGGAGTGACTTTTTTTTGTTTCACGGATGAAAAAAGTTCTCAAAGAGAACCACTTTGCCAATGTGGAAGAGGTGAAACAAAAAAACAGCAGAAGCCCTTAAAAGTCATTCAGACTGACAAGTTCAAAAACTGTTTTGAGCAATAGAAAAGTGTCTTGATAGGTGCTTTACATCAGACAGAGAGTACCTTGAAGTTGACTGAAGTTTAAACATGTAATAAGTACCCAGTTTTTTAATAAATAAATTCTGTTTCTGATGGGTCCCCCTCATATGCATCACTACAGTGTCCTGCTGAATAGCATGGCTCTGCCACCATCTTGGTTTTTGGACTCCAGCCTCTAGAATTTTGAGTTAATAAACTGTCTTTGTTATATACTGCCCAGTCTGAGGTGATTTGTTCAGGCAATCCACAGAGACAGATGCCTTGACATCACACCTCGTGCAGCCTTTGTAGATGGGTTTGCTCACTGTGCGACACACGTGCAGAGTTCCTCCAGGTAGTTTGTGGCTTGATAGCTCACTTCCTCCTGTGACTGAATGGTGCTTCACACTGTGGATGTGCCATGGTTCATTTACTCAAACTATTGAAGGACTTACTGGCTGTCCCCAGTTTTCTGGCGGCTATGAATAACACTAATACAAACATCTGTGTGTGGGTTTTTGCGTGGATAAAAGTTTTAGCTTGCTGTACTTTCTCTCAGCTTTTGTCCATCTACGTGTCCTCAAAAAATAAGATGCTTGTTTATTCCCCTGTTCCATGTGAGTTGCCCTTAGACTTCCCTCTTTTCCTCAGCTCATTCAGGAAGTATTTATTTATTCATTTGTTTTTTTTTATGGAGGGGGTCTCACCATATTGCCCAGGCTAGTCTTGAACTCCTGGGCTCAGGCTATCCTCCCCCATCGGCCTCCCAAAGTGTTGGGATGATAGGCATAAGCCACCATGCCTGGGCCTATTCAAGAAATATTTCTGAGTGCCTCCGGGGGCCAGACCTTGTGCTAAAGGCTGGAGCCTTAATTAAATAGAGATGGTTTCTGTTTCCATGAAACCTTCACTTGAGGGGCAGAGATCTCAGAATTCAAGTGAGCTAATCAATTAAATAATTGCAAGCTGAAAGTGCTTTGTAGGAAACGGAGAGTGTTCTAGGCTGGAGGTATTGGTTGGGGAGTGCAGAAGCAATATCAGGTAGGTGATGAGTGGGAGGGCCCCTGGAGCCTAGGGTCCATGAGCTGGGCAGGAGGCAGGGAGGCTGAAGTGTGTTGAGCCTGGGAAGGGTTCAGGAGATGTCAAGTGGATGAGGCTGCAGAGAGAGGCGAGACAGTCACACACTAAAGAGCTCATGTTGGCCAGGCACAGTGGCTCACACCTGTAATCCCAGCATTTTGGGAGGTTGAAGCAGAGGGATTGCTTGAGCTCAGGAGTTCGAGACTAGCCTGGGAACATAGCAAGACCTCATCTCTTAAAAAAAAAAAATTAGCCGGGTGTGGTGGGTTCCTGTAGTCCCAGCTACTCTAGAGGCTGAGGCTGAAGTATCACCTGAGCCCAGGTGGCTGAGGCTGCAGTGAATTGTGATTGTGCCACTGTCTTCCAGCCTGGGTGACAGACTGAGACCCTGACTCATATAAACAAAACAACAAAAAAGCCCATATTTTGTGCTGCTGGAGGAACTGAACATGGGAAGTGTCATTATGTCTCACAATCTGACTCATGATTTTGAATTTTTTATGAATGACAGAGGGCGCTGCTGCAGTCTCTGGAAGAGCAACCGTCTGTGAACTCGAGAGCGTCTAATAATCCCATCCCTTCCCTCCGCTGTTGAGACTTTCTGGAGGTCTAGACTTCAGGGGGACTTGGCATGGAATTCTGGAGCACAGCACGATGATGCTACCTGAGCTTGCACAGGGCTTGAGGTGTCTTCATGGCACCCCAGGATTAGGCCTGAGTGGACCATTTCCTGCCTAGACCAGTTCAGGGGGATCAGAGGGCACGCAGCTGTGGACTTAGTGTGGCTCTGCAGTTCAACTTGTGGGTTCAAATACAAGCATTTGGTCAGTCCCTTTGGTATAACTTGTTTGGCCTGATTGAACCAGATTTAAACAAGCTAATTTCCCAGTCTACCAGAGCACTCCTTTTGATCTCAAGGTCACATCATGGTGAGGGGCTACTCATTAAACACAAACATATCCACACATGCACACACACGTATACACCTGCCAACACATATGCGTACACAGAAGTTATCCACACTTGTGCAGATTAATTTTAGAGCCTCACACTGGTCAGGTGAAAATAATTTAAAATCTCTCAGCACCTGCTGCATTAAGAAAATACCTTGTTCAGGGACTTTGATGGGCATGGCTGAGGCAGGAGAAATCGTACCCTGTGCCCGCACAGGAGGTCAGTGGGTTCCCTGGGCCTGCGGTTCCCAGTCAAGGGCTATTGGCCTGTTCATGGCCATGCAGACATGCACAATGATAACAGCCAATGCTATGGAGTGAGTCCTTATGCACACTAAATACCATTTCAGTTTTTCTCATAGGTTATTCACAAAATCTTCCCAACAACCCAATGAGATAGGTGTTACAATCACCCACCTGTTAAAGAGAAGACCTTAAGGAATTTGCCCAAAGTCCCACAAATGGTACTAGGATTTGAACCCAGGGAGTCAGATCACAGAAGCTGCCCTTCTGTCGGTGCCACAGGACCCTCCATGTGACCTGCCCCAGCCACAGCTTGCGGGAGCTTGGTGGCCAAGGGCAGCCATTCACAGCCCAGCTGGCAGTCAGTGAAGTGCCCGGTAGAAACATCTGTGCTAAAACCGGCACAAGGTCATTCCCGGGGACAATCAGGGTTTCTCCTGGGAATTTGTACTGGGGAATACAGACAGAGGAACGCAAAGAGAAGAGACAGACGCCAACAGTCCCAAGGAGAGACCTTGGGTAAACTGAGGCTATAAGACCCCAGAGGTCTACAGGGGTTGTGACAGGACCCAAGCCATGATCAGCCAAAGCTGAGGTGTCAGGTAGAAAGAAGACACCATGCTGAGGACAGAGTGGAGGGTCCCAGGAGGAGAGAGATGATGGTTAGGCAGAGAACTTCAGCCTGCAAGACAGACCCTGCCCAGGTCCCTGCTTCCTGATGACCAGGAGACCCTCAACGAATGCTGATGTGTCGTGGCAGAAGGGAGGCAACCTACAGGAGGACGGTGGTTCTGGTGGCACCTCTGAGGACAAGTCAAGGATTTTTGCTGGAGATGGCTCAGCCCTGGAGACTGCTCAGTTCTGGAGCAAAGCCAGGGAGTGTCCCTTTCCTTGGTGGCTCCTTCCCCCATGAGATTCCTTCTACCTTATTGGCAGGAGCATGATTTCAACAAAACCCCGTTTCCATTTCTTGAGATTATGCAAAGCTACTTTTTGGCAAGAACAGCTCAACAGCAAAGAACATTGTTTATGTGAAAAATTGAAGCCATTTCTTCACACCCTTCAAATTTCCCTTTTGCCCTCATTAGGGATGGGAATAAGAACATTCAAGCCTGGGCGCAGTGCCTCAAGCCTGTAATCCCAGCACTTTGGGAAGCTGAGGCAAGAGGATTGCCTACATCCAGGGGTTCGAGACCAGCCTAGGCAACAAGGTGAGACCTTGTCTCTAAAAAAAAGAACATTTGGTTCCACCAGACAGTGATGTTTTTCAGAATCAAAGCATGTCAAGGTAAGGTTCACCTAAATTTTTTGTATCTTAAATGTTACAAATTTCAAATTACCATTCAATGGTGAAAGTTGCTTTGTTTTCTTTTTCTTGTGAAAATCCAAGATTTAGTGTGTGTGTGTGTGTGTGTGTGTGTGTGTGTGAATAATGTACACAGTGACTTTCCACTTATTGGAGTAATTGACAAACTCCACGTCACACATTCTCCTCCGCTGTCCGCTACATGCTTTGAGAACAGAGCTCAAGGTCAGTTTTACAGAAAGGATCACATGCCTCGATCTATGTCCGGGGACCTGGTCTGAAAGTTGATTTGAAGGGTTGGCTGAGCTCTTTCTGGACTGCGATTCATGGAGAGAATGTGAGATTTCGATGGAAGGTTCTGGCTTCTCCCCCCAGTTTCACTACCTGTCTGTCAAGAGTTCCATTTAAACAAAATGGTAACTTTTTTTGGGCAAGAACAACTCAGCAGCAAAAAAACCTAATCATAAGCAAACCACCTAACTGCTCTGAGCATCCATTTTTTCACCTGTAAACTAGGATCTATAAGAATACATTTAATAATAGCTCTTTAGCAGGGTTCTTGTGAGATTTTGATGACCCCTTATTTGTGAAAGCACTGATGTAATGATTATTTCCATTTTTCCCTTAGCATTGGTTATTGGCTATAAGCTGTTTCAATTTGGCTTTACCAATGTTTACTATATCCATCTTTATTTACTGGTTGATAACTTCGAGCAAGTCATATTATTTATTTATTTGTTTCTTTGCTTATTTGTTTATTTTGAGGGGAGTCTCTGTCACCCAGACTGGAGTACAGTGGTGTGATCTTGGCTTATCACAGCCTCAACCTCCCAGGATTAGGCGATCCTCTTGCCTCAGCCTCCCTAGCAGTTGGGACTGCAGGCACGTACTACCATGCCCGGCTTATTATTATTCTATTGAATATAGATTTTATTTATTTTTTAATTTTAAGGATGTGGGGTACAATTCAGGATTAGGTGTACAAGGGTATTTTTTTATTATTATAGAGATGAGGTCTCTCTATACTGCCCAGGCTGGTCTCGAACTGAGCTCAACTGATCCTCCTACCTTGGCCTCCCAAAGTGCTGAAATTACAGGCATGCACCACCACACCTGGCTGAGCAAGTCATTTAATACCCTCATTACTGTTCTTGAGACAGAGACCCAAATCTTCCCCATGGCTCATCTGATGTTTCGAGACCAGCTCCTTCCCTTGCTCTTCACATCCCAGACTCACCACCTTCTTTTGGGCTGGAAGGAAGCCATCTTCCTTTCTACTCAAGTCCCTGCACAATCTTCCTCTGCTCAAGATGCTCCCTCAACTCCCGTCCTGCTCCCTTTCCTTCTCCTCTTGCCAGTGCCTGGCGATGCTCAGCTTAAATGTCACATGCCTGGGAAGTACTGCCCGCCCTCCTGATCAGCTCACATCACCTTGTTTTGGGCTCAAGTACAGCCCTGTACATCCTCCTTGTGTGTTTCTCAGACAGTCATGATGTGATGATTGCCTTGTCTTCTTGGAAGCCAAGACCATGTCTGTGGGGACCCCAGCCCACAGCTCAGTGCTAGGCGATGGTAGATACTTGATAGTAAATGTTTGTTGTCTGAGTAAAGGAAAAAATAGCAACTTGAATACAATTAATAAAACCCATAATGCAAAATAAGCATATTGAATAGTTCAGGAAAATTAGCATATACCAACAACTATATCTAAAGAGAGTGACCAAATGCATGAGGCAGTTTTCTACCTAATAGTTGTATAGGAATTGAGTTTGTCTGCGAGCATATCTAATGCACCAGTGAGTACAGTATGAAATAGTTGAAAATGCGAACCTGAGAATATGTGAATATGAAAAGGCAAGGCCAGGTCAAAAGCTAGAATAAATATTTAGACTAGAAGGTCCCATGAGGCTAATAAAATGGAGCTGTCAATGTG
This sequence comes from Tarsius wallacei, assembly GCA_963574415.1. Lineage (NCBI taxonomy): Eukaryota > Metazoa > Chordata > Mammalia > Primates > Tarsiidae > Tarsius > Tarsius wallacei. The sequence goes on along the minus strand of CAUYQG010121980.1, from coordinate 4,245 downwards.
GGTCTGTGCTTGCCAGGGGCCAAACAAAGTTGAAAATATGATCAGTTCTGTGATGGTCATTGACCTGAGGGAAAAAGCACTCTTGTCTTCTGGAGAAAGAAAGCTGTTCCTTGCACTTTTTTTTTCTGAAAGAAATTTTTTTGAAGGGACAGCACTTATTTTCTCCATGGCTTCCTGCACAGCTTGGCGGCCTTCCAAAACCCACAGCATGAGAAGGTCAGAGGCTCAGCGATGCTGTTTCCAGATTCTTTTCCTCTCCTGAAATTTGTCTCACTGCAATTAGAAATTGAGCTCAAAGTGCGGTCCTTCCCAGAGCAGGGGCAGTGTGGGGTGATGTCCAAGTCTGCCAGGCCTCCCTCTAGGGAGTGGCGATATCCCATACCCTGCTCTTGTTCTGAGTCTACACTGCCAGTTCGTGACCCAGCATGAGTTACTGTCTCCCAGGCTCTGGGTCTTTATTCACAGGGGCTGCTGACACCTTCCAAAGACAGCTGGGGAAATAGAGAGGCCACACCTGGTCTGTGCCTGGTAGAGCCGTACTCTGTGGATGGCTGACTGTCCCACACTGCCCAGTCCCTCTCACGGACTGATGTGAGGGCAGTGGGAGACACTGTGGGTAGCTTCTTACCCAGGGCTTTACTGTCCTCGGTTTCTGCTACCTGCAATCAACTTCGGTCCCACAATCAGTGAGAGCAGGAGAGTAAAAGATGGTGAGCGAGAGACCATTCTCACATGACTTGTTACAGTATCTGTTGTAACAGTTTTATTATTAGTTATTGTTGCTAATCTCTTTCTGTGCCTAATTCATACATTTATACTGGAGTCAAAAGTCAGGAATGACTTTGCCTTTGAACTTGTGTTGGGGTTCCCAGAGTTGCTACCTTTCTACTGAGATATAGGGCTCTCACTTAGCTGCCTCATCACTACTGGAGACTGACTCCTCTTCCATAGAGTTCTTGGAATGTTTATTTGGTCTCTTGGACCACATTTCTGAATTTAAAAGAATTAATAACTCCACTTGGGTGATAAAGTCTAAGATCCCTGAGCAAATTTTTCTTGCCTTTCTAACTCATTCCACTCAAACTCATCCATCAGAGAAGGTTGTGTGAAATGAGTAGCTTCCTTAGAAGTCACCTTAGAAATGGTGGTTTCTGCAACAAAGTTTCAGGAGGGACAAAGTCCATGGCCGTGGTTGCCAGAGCTGTCAGCAGAGGGACAGGGTTCTTTGTATAGTAATTTCCTCTAAATACTTTTCCTCCTGAAACAAAATATCCTGTTAGCACACCAAATCTAAAATTGGATACTCTGTGTGTGTCTCATTATGGTTTTGTGGACAAAGGAACTAAAAACAATGGCAGTTTAAAAATAAAATTGCTTGGTTTTCTCAGGCAGTGTCAAACATTTAGACTCACCAGGAAAAAAGAGTAATCGTTGTGTGGTCGTAACATACTAGCAAAAATTTGGCACAGAGCATGACAGTTGGTAAATGTGGAGATTTAGACATAGACAATACAGAGCATCTCTGTTAAAACGTATTTAGATTCAGCAGTCCTTGGATATTAAATTAGAAAGGTTTTAGTGCCCACTGTCCATCCAGAAGTGATGTTGGCTTGGGTGGTGGGTCACTCCGTTGTGAACATTTGACGCTTCACTGGGTTCAGCAAATTTCTATTTTTACGTCTTCTGGGTTGGAATAGTACCTCCAAAGGTGACAACTGAAGACTGTCCTTGGTGATGTGTGAAACTCTATTGGCAATCCTTCACTGGGACTCACAAACCAGTATTTATAGACACTGTGATACTAACATGGCATTTATGATCATATTGACGTAGTGGCTATAGCATGGATAATAAAACAGAGATGAACATGACGTCTTCCCCTCACAGAACACTTACTATGTTACTTCAGCTTTGTTATCTCATCTAACTCTCTGCTATCATGATTATTTCCATTTTGCAGAAAAGAAACTGAGGTCCAGAAAGTTTAAGTGGCAGCTAGCATGTATCGTGGAACATACAATCCAGTGGTCTCTGGCTGTGGAATCTGCCTTCTAGATTGCCACACCATTGCTCCTCATGAATCCAGCTGATAGTTGTCTAGCTATTAGCACTACAGAGGATGAAGCCTGATATGTTAGTCCTATCAGTTCAGCTCTCTTCCTATGTGACCTTGGGCATATTATTAATTCTCTGGCCTTGGTGTCTTTATCAGTCAAATGAACAGAGTTTAGCTGGATGGTTTTGAAGACTACCCTTATCATAATGTTGTGTGAGTCTATGATTCATGTGAATTATTTTGGCAGTCTGGATTTGAGAATAGTGATGATTGTTGTGAGCTGCTTTCTACATTTTATAAAGGAGAATTGCTTCACAAGAATGCAGGACAGGGCAGTATAGTAGGCACCCTGGGCTAGTCAGCTGTAGACTTTCTGGAAGGAACTTGGAGGATCTGAGTAGTGTTTTAGTCCATTTGGACTGGGTAGCATATGGACAACAGAAATTCATGTCTAACAGTTCTAGAGTCTGGGAAGTCCAAGAGCAAGGTGCTGGCAGATTCTGGATCTGGTGAGAGCCCATTTCCTGATTCATAAATGGTGCCTTCTCACTGTGTCCACATGTGGTGGAAGGGGGAACCCTGGTCTTTTTAGCTTCTTATAATGGCACTAATCCCATTCATACGGGCTCCATCCTCATGGCCTAATCACCTCTCAGTGGCCCCATCTCCTTACACCACCACACAGGGGACTGGATTTCAACATCAGAATTTTGAGGGGACACAAATATTCCATATGCAGCATGTTTTAACATGTACAAGTTGTGCAGGCTTCATCAAACTGGATGGTATTTCTGAGTTTGGGTTTTCTCACCTGAAACACAACAGTATGTGTCTCATATTCAATGTCTTCAGATTGAAGACCAGTGTACTGTATATGAAAACCTTTCTCCATGCAACAGCATGATTATTAGAAGAATTATTGGGAGAATATTGATAAGCAATGACCAATAGAAGAGTAAAAAATGAATGGCCAATATGCTGGTCTCAGAGCAAGTCATCACTGATGCATAGATTGTTTGTCTGTGCTGTGATGGTGGAGGAACACTGGTTTCTGCTTTCCTGTTCAGTTCTGAAGCTCCTTCTTGGTACCTCTGCTGACTCTGCTCTTGTGACCCTTCTCCACAAGGGATAGGTAGCTGGGCTAGGGTTGATGATGCAGCTTGGTTGTCCTACTAGCCATGCTGTGCTGGGGTTGGTCTGCTCCCTTGTGAACCTCATCTGTTAGCATGGGGGCAACTCTTGAGGCTTGCTCATGTTTAGCTCTGCACCCCTACCCCTAGGCCTGTGGCTGGCACAGAGTCAGTGCCCAATGAGTGCTTGTTGGTGGATGGCAAGTCTTTGTGTTCTGTTAAGGCATGTGACACAATTAGACATTCACACCAACCATTACGGCAAAAACAACAAAAATAAGAATAGTAATAGCTACTGCTAATTGATAACAAGGTGCTCGGCTGACAGAGCCATGACTTGCCATGATTTGAAACTACAACTGGATTATTGTACATTAGACCTCCTTAATTGTCTTTTCCAGGTTGAATTTGGAACTTTGGGCCTGGAATAACACATTGATGTTTTCAGCCTGGTAGAGTTGCCTCTCAGCTGATAAGTTCAGCTCTGCCAGCATCCTCCATTTTTAATCGTTATAGCAGTGGTTTATTCAATAATTTGAATTTTATTGTACTTTTACACTTATTTTGGAAAGTGTATGGGATGGAAAAATGAAAGTATAAGAATCTGATTTTAACGATAAGTAATTTGATTTTATAAATGTAATTCAATTTAGAAAAAGATGGATTGCATCAGGATGCCAAAAACTGAGAGAGTTTATCCTTAATTAGGAATTTATTGATCGTAAACCAGTCAATTGTGGTTTAATTGGCAAAGCAAAGACACAAATTACAGAACACATGCAAAACTCTAGAAATCAATGGTCAAAAATTGTGTTAAAAGTGGGATGAAATTAGGAATTTTTTTTTTTTTATAGCACATTGAACATGGAATCCCACTTATAGAATACATAATAATGCTGTTTAATTTTATTTATTTATTTTTTTGAGTTGGAGTCTCACTCTGTCGCCCAGACTGGAGTGCAGTGGCCGCTCCCGGCCACCGCAGCCTCAACCTGCTGGGCTCCGGCGATCCTTCCACCTCAGCCTTCCGAGTAGCCGGAATTACAGGCATGTGCTACC
>CAUYQG010121978.1:0-35140 GCA_963574415.1 Tarsius wallacei | reverse complement strand
CAGGTGGTCAGGCATCTGGACACCATCTTATTGGGACATAACTCTTTTTTTTTTTTTGAGTTGGAATCTCACTCTGTCACCCAGGCTAGAGTGCAGTGGCACACTCACAGCCACTGCAGCCTCGACCTGCTGGGCTCAGGTGATCTTTCTGCCTCAGCCTCCCAAGTAGCTGGAACTACAGGGATGTGCCACCACACTCAGTTAATTTTTTGATTTATTGTAGAGATGATGTCTTGCCAAGTTGCCCAGACTGGTCTCAAACCCATGACGAGCTCAGGCAATCCTCTCGCCTCTGCCTCCGAAAGTTCTGGGATCATAGGCATGAGCCACCACGCCTGCTTGGGACATAACTCTCTTAAACAACTACACACTGACTGAAATCCAGGCCCAACCTTGGAATATGGGGCGGCTGGCTACAAGGACAGAACAGGACAGTAGAGAGTTACCAGAGACACTGAGGCACAGTGTTCTAAGAGAAAACTTAATTAAACGGCAATGTTCCTATTATCTCAAAAGTTTCTCGTGACACAGACAAGTTTAGGAGCAAAATGGTAAGAATTAAAACCTGTGATCAAAGCTTAGTGTAGAAAATATGTTGCTTAGGCTGGGCATGGTGGATCAAGCTTGTAATCCCAGCGCTTTGGGAAGCTGAAGTCCCGATTGTCTGAGCTCAGGGGTTCGAGACTAGCCTGGGCAACTTGGTGAAACCATGTATCTACAATAAATCCAAAAATTAGCTGGGTGTGGTGGCATGTTACTGTAGTTCCAGCAACTGGGAAGGCTGAGGCGGAAGGATCACCTGGGCCTAGAAGGTCGAGGCTGCAGTGGCTGTGAATGTGCTACTGTACTCTGGCCTGGGCGACAGAGTGAGACTCTGACTCAAAAACAAACAAACAAACAAACACACAAATACATAAAAAAGAAAGAAAAGAAAATAGGTTGCTTGGTTATCATTTTGAACAAAATATAAGCTTTCTGCTAACAGCAAGTGTGTGCCTATTCCCTTAAGGCCACCTGCGTTCCTCTCTTGAACGTATCATTTCTTTTCTCTTTCATAAACTACTTTAAACCTCTCACTGAGCCTAGCTCTGAAATGCCTTTCTGGGACGAGTCAAGGGCCCACGGAACAACTACACCCCATGCCACCCAGCATCGGAGCCTGAGATTGGTCGCGGGGTCTCACTGCACCAGGTTCTGGGCCTCCCGAATACCTGGCAACTTCGTGGCACCTCCTGGGGGCGTGAGCCATCTCCTTTTCTCACCACTCTGACGTGTATTTAGGCCCCGAGGTGATACCTGACCCTTCTGGCTCTCCGCCCTGCAACTCTCCTGCTGCCGTCTACGCCCCCGTTCCCGTCCGCCGATAGGGGGCGCTCCAGCCCCACGGCTGCCGCCACAACCAAGGGCTGGGTAGCCTCTCCAGTCTTGGTTAGGAACAACCTTCGGCTCCGGCGCAGCACCGTGGCGCGCAAAAAGCAAAAGTGCCGCATGGGTTCCGCCATCCTCTGGTCCCCGGGTCTCTGCGGCTCATGGCCTCCGAGGTGCTCCTTCTTTCCAGGCTCCTTCTTTCCAGGCTCCTTCTTTCTTCCGTCCCTCTGCGGGTGCGGGTTTCAGCCTTCACTTAAGGGACTGCAACTCCCAATTCACCGTGGCTGGGGGAACTTAGGCTGGACAGGGGACTCTGGGTGCCAGGTTAAACGCTGGTCGCGGACTCCTCCCCAGAATTGTGACAGCCCATCCGAAAGCCCAACGCGAGTCTCGCCAATCCAAGAAGACACCGCTGGGGTCTGGGCAGATGACCCTGGAGGGCGAAGCGCCGCCCACGCGGCTGGGAAACCTCAGGGGAGGCGCTGGCTGGGCGGGTTCCTGGCGGAGGGCGGGGCAGACCTGGGCTACCGGGTGTGCCAGCCAAGCCCTGCACAGCGGAGGTGGCGGCGGTGGCCCTCGCCCGTGGCCCCCGTGCTTCCTTGCGCTCGAACTCGCGCCATGGAGGAACAACTCCAGGACCCTCTGAGCGGGAAGCTCCGACTCCGCTTCTCCCCTGCGGCGCGCACCAGCCTCTTACTACTCAGGCTCAACGACGCAGCGCTGCGGGCATTGCAAGAGTGTCACCGGCAACAGGTGAGGACGGCTCCCTTCTTGCCCAGCCCCCACCCCTCGGGACCTTGGGCCTCAGCCGGCGACCCTGGAGAAGGCACCCGGGAGAGGGAGCGGCACCCGCAGGCTCTGGCTTTCCACCTCTCCAAGTGAAGCCGAGAGGCAGGTGACCCCCGGCCCCGGACGCCGGATCCAGGGGACATGGCTTCACCTGCGCTCAGGTCACATCTGTGCTCTCCCCGCAGGTACGGCCAGTGATTGCTTTCCAAGGCCACCGAGGGGTAAGTGTGGGCTCAGAGGTACCTGGAGAAGGTACAGGGGTGAAGGCGCACAGACGTGGGCTACAGGAAAGTGCGGTCAGGGCCGGCGGTCACGGCTTGAGGATGTTCCGAGAACTGAATCCCGTGTGGGACGAGGGAGCTGCTGGGGTTGTGGCCCCAGGAGGCTGTGGTTGAGGAGACGGTGCCGTTTTGGCCTCCTGGGGAATTCAGGCCCAGCTGCACCTGGTGTGCTAACGAGCCCCGTGGGACCCATCTTCAGTCTTTGGCTCTGGGAGGAGTGGCGTTGGCAGGAGGGGGAGGGGCTGACTTCATGGGGCTTACCGTCTCCTTTCACCTCCAGTATCTGAGGCTCCCAGGCCCTGGCTGGTCCTGCCTCTTCTCCTTCATAGTGTCCCAGTGTGGCCAGGAGGGCGCAGGTGGTAGCTTGGATCTTGTGTACCAACGCTTAGGCAGGTAAGGGGGAACTGTAGCAGGTAAGAAAGAGTTTGTGGAAAGTGGGGTAGGGGATTGTGGAGAGGTGCTTTAAAGCTCTCCACCCTGCTGGTTTTTTCCACCATCCCTTCCCAGATCTGGGCCTAACCACCTCCACTGCCTGGGCCCACTCAAGGAGCGCCTCACTGTTTGGGCAGCCATGGATTCTATCCCAGCTTCATCAACAGTTCAGGGACACAACCTGACTGAAGATGCCAGACACCCTGAGAGTTGGCAGAACACAGACTATTCTGAAGGAGATGCAGTGTCACAGCCACAGATGGTATTGGAAGAGGTGAGGCCAGAAACTGCAGGGAGTTGTGATAAGGTGGGGCGAGGCCTGAAGTCCAGGGTATCCCAAAGTGCTCTAGGGAGCAAGTGCTCCTGCCACTTTCCCCACTAGGTGTCAGATCTACTGGCAAGCAACCAAGAACAGTCACTCCCAGGATCCTCAAGGGAGCACATGGCACAGTGGGAAGTGAGGTACTTGGGACAGGGTGGGACTAACACAGGAGGCCTTGGTATTGTCTTCCTCTGTAATCTCCACCCTTAAATGCTGTAGCTCTACCTCCTACTCTGGTCTTCATCTGTCCCACTCCCTAAAATCTCCTAGGAACCAGGCCCACCTTCCAAATAGAGAGCTTGATCAGGCACTGCCTTCCTCTGCCAGCCGGAAACGTCTGAACAAGGTAGGCTGTAATGGCAAGGGCTTTGAGAACACTTTCAAGCTAAAATGTATACAAATTGGGAGCTCATTATATGGGAGGAATTATTATTTTTAGAGATAGGGTCTTGCCCAGTGCAGTGGCGTGATCATCTCTCACTGCAGCCTTGAACTCCTAGGCTCAAGCAGTCTTACATGGAATTTTTGAGAAAGGCACAGTAGGAAGCTCCTGGCCAACTTTTGACATCACAGATATTTTCCTAACAGAAACGTCCAGCACCTGTAGCCACTGGAGAACTAGAAGAAAAGAGGCTCAGAGCTCTGCCTCAAGGTGCAAGTCCCCTACAAGGGCTGCCCAATCAGGAGTTACAAGAGGGAGACGATTGGGAGCAAGAAGATGAAGACACAGACCCCAGGCTGGAGCACAGTTCCTCAGTCCAAGCAGGTGAGGCAGAGAGGAGAGTAGAAATGCCCACAGTGGAAGAGACTTATAATCACTTTTGTCTTTTCCTGCTTCCTTCCTAGACTCTGAATCCTCAAGCCCTGAAGAGGTACCAGATTACCTCCTGTGAGGTCCCTGCCTTTTTTTTTTTTTTTTTTCCCTTTTTTGAGGCAGTCTCATTCTGTCTGGAGTGCAGTGGTATGATTACAGCTCAACACAGCCTTGACCTCCTGGGCTTGGGCGATCCTTCTGTCTCAGCCTCCTGAATAGCCAGGACTTACAGATGCATGCCACTGCACCTGGCCAATTTTTTTGTATAGATGAAGTTTCAGTATTGTTGCCCAGGCTGATCTTGGACTCCTGGCCTGGAGCAATCCTCCCACCCCACCTTGGTCTCCCAAACTGCTGGGATATGGTTCAGTTTCATCAGGCCTTGTGCATATATTAAGAGGAACTTCCTGGATGCTGGGAGCTTTGGGGGGCAATGAAATTGAGGGTGACAACTCTCTGCTCCTGGCAGGCAATACAGGGCCATCCATAGTGCAGAGCAGCAACATGCCTATGAGCAGGACTTTGAGACAGATTATGCTGAATACCGCACCCTGCATGCCCGCGTTGGTGCTGCAAGCCACAGGTTCATGGAGTTGGGAGCAGAGATCAAGCGAGTTCAGCAAGGAACCCCAGAATACAAGGTAAGGACTGGACACAGGCTGGCTTTCCAGCTCTACTGGCCACTAATCCTCTGCTAACTACCCAGAAGTCTGTGTTTGTATAGTGACCAAGCAGTGATAAGCAAACCTGTTTGGAGAGCAAAATTAGTATCATTTGGTAGAATGAGAAGTTACTTCCCTCTCTTGTTTTACATCCCACAGAGCTGAGCTGGACCTCTTTTATTTCTTAATGCTGAATTTAGTGCTAGTATTTTCTGTTTCAGGTGCTGGAAGATAAGATAGTCCAAGAGTATAAAAAGTTCAGGAAGGTAAGACTAGGTCTGGGGATGGAAGGAGGTAGAAATGAGGATTTTTGCTTTTTGACATGCTCTTTTTCTCTGCAGCGGTACCCAGGTTACAGGGAAGAAAAGCGTCGCTGTGAGTACCTGCATCAGAAATTGTCCCACATTAAAGGTCTCATCCTGGAGTTTGAGGAAAAGAACAGGGGCAGCTGAAGCTGTCAAGAGGGCTCTTGACCCTCTGTTCAGTGATATGAAAGAAGCAAACAGCTACAAACTAGAGTGCAACGATCTGCTTTACTTATGCTGGCCACTAGAGTCAATGGTGTCAAGTAGAGAACTGCTCTAGGTTCTGAAGGACCGATTTTCATTTTGCTGTATTTTAATTTTTAGGGTGTGGGCACTGTGCCAAGACTCTACAGCTGTGCCCACAAGTCTAGGAAAAGTGACAGAGGCTTGGCTTCTTCACCTTTAGTTCAGCCAAGTCATTTTCAAATTTTGAGAAATGGCATTTCCAAGATAAGATAACTTGAGGACATTAGACAAACTCAAGTGAATTTAGCCTGGTGGCTTCCCAAAGGAAAGAATAATGAGGACTTTTGGTAACAGAGCTAAAGGAACTTGTAGCCTAACTGGATATAATGGGAAAGGGCTTGGGTGTTACCCATGTACTGAAAGTGAATTCTTCTACAAACATGGTTAAAAAGTTAAAACTGACTGCTTCTGTGTCCTTTGTACAAGTTTATATATTTTCCTTAACTCTTCCAAGATACTAATTCTTATCCCTGGCCTCATATCTTTGAACTACTTCTGGTGTTCTCTAAATAATTAGATCCCTAGGCCCCAGCCCAGGTGTTATGAATTAGAATCTCCAAGACTAGGTAGTTTTACTTTTTTAAAGTCCCGAGCATGACCCTGATGTATATTTTGCTCTACCTAATACATCTTAAAATTGACAATTAGAGATTATCATTATAGTAGGAAGAAAGCTCTCCTTTTCTTTTTTTTTTTTTTGAGTTGGAGTCTCACTCTGTCGCCCAGGCTGGAGTGCAGTGGCCACTCTCGGCCACCGCAGCCTCGACCTGCTGGGCTCCGGCGATCCTTCCGCCTCAGCCTTCCAAGTAGCTGGAACTACAGGCGCGTGCTACCACGCCCGGTTATCCTTTTCCTTTTCTAAACAAAGGTTTATAGGATCACCTACAAATAGGGCTATTTGGAATTATCCAGTGACTGAAAACTATTACTGTGGGGAGGATTTTAGATTTATTTCCAAAAAGGTTTTGTTCAATTCATTTGAACAAAAGAGATCACTCCAGTCCTATCCTTTTTGTTCCTCACTGTTACAGAAGAAAGTGGATGCTTCACTTCCCTCCAGAAATGACACTGCCTTTCCCAGTTCCACTGGAGAGGGAAGTTAGTGCACCACACCCTAAGCTTTGAGGGAGAGAGCTACACTCAGTAGTGTCAGCAATTCCTGAAACAACTTGGATGGAACTCCAACCTGATGCCACACCCATGGCAGGGCATTTCTTGGGAGGTATAAACATGCAGTAAGCTTGGCTGCATGGCAAGGATAAACAGGAACCCATCCTTAGGGCATGGGCAGGGCTAGAAACAGTGGCTCACACCTATAATCCCAGCACTTTGGGAGACTGAGATGAGAAGACTGCCTGAGCTCATGGGTTCAAGACCAGCCTGGGCAATTTGAGATCTCATCTCTACAATAAAAAATTTTAAAAAATAGGTAAGCGTGGTAGTGCACACCTATAGTTCCAGCTACTTGGAAGGCTGAGGTGGAAGGATCACCTGAGTAAAGCAGGTTGAGGCTACAGTGGCTGTGAGCATGCCACTGCACTCCAGCCTGGGCAACAGAATAACAAAGACGCCAACTCAAAAACAAGAAAAAGAAATAGCCTATCAAGAAAGGCCCCTCACCTGTTCTAATCACAGGGCTAGGGCCTGGACAATAAACATGTAGAGAGAACAAGAGATGAGAAATTTGCAAAGGATTTTAAGGTGATTAATTATGGACCCAGTTAGTTAGTCTACAGCTCCAGTGACCAGTATGATAGCCACATGTGGCTATTTAAATTAAAAATGTAGTTCCTAGCCGGGCTCGGTGGCTCAGCCTGTAATCCCGCGCCTTGGGAGGCTGACGTGAGTGGATTGCCTGAGCCCGCGGGTTCGAGACCCACTTGGGCAACTTGGTGAGACCTCATCTCTACAATAAATCAAAAAATCAGCTGGGCGTGGTATCCTGCGCCTGTAGTTCCAGCTACTTGGAAGGCTGAGGCGGAAGGATCGCCGGAGCCCAGCAGGTCGAGGCTGCGGTGGCCGGAAGCGGCCACTGCACTCCAGTCTGGGCGACGGGAGTGAGACTCCAACTCAAAAAAAAAAAAAAAAATTCTATTTCTTAAGTATATATAGAACTATTGAGACTTTTCATTTCATGTCAGTTTTGGTAGAATTAGTTATTTGTCCATTTTGTATAAGTTGTCAAATTTATTGACACAAAGTTTTGCTTATCTTTTTCATGGATGTAGGTTCTGAAATTATATCTTCACTTTCATTCCTGCTATTAATAGTTAATTTCTCTCTCTTTTTGCTTAACTTTTCTTGTTAGAGGCTTATCTTATCTTCAAAAGAAACATTCTTAAGGTGATTTTCTGTAATATTTATGTTATACTTCATAGGATTTTTTTCTTTATAAAGCCTTCTTTCTATTTACTACCTTGCTTTATCATACACCTTTCTTTTTTTTTTTTTTTTTTTTTTGAGTTGGAGTCTCACTCTGTTGCCCAGACTGGAGTGCAGTGGCCGCCCCTGGCCACTGCAGCCTTGACCTGCTGGGCTCTGGCGATCCTTCCGCCTCAGCCTTCCAAGTAGCCGGAATTACAGGCATGAGCTACCACACCCAGCTGATTTTTTGATTTATTGTAGAGATGGAGTCTCGCCAAGTTGCCCAGGCGAGTCTCGAACCCACGGGCTCAAGCAATCCACTCACCTCAGCCTCCCAAAGCGCGGGATTACAGGCTGAGCCACCGAGCCCGGCTCTTTCTTCTTTTCTAATATAAATATGTAAAACAATACATTTCCCTATAATAACTGCTTTAACTGCATCTCACAAATTTTAGTATTATATTTTTATTATCATTCATTTCAAAATATTTACTAATTTCTTCTTTAACCCATGGATTATTTAGAAGAGTGTTGCTCAATTTTCAAATATTTGAGTCTTTTTTTTTTTTCTAGAAATCCTGTGGTTATTAATTTCTAATTTAATTCCAGTGTGGTCACAGAACATAGACTTCAATCTTTTAAGTACGTTGAAACTTTTTTTGTGGTCCAGCATGTAATCTATGATGTTTTACATTCCATATGTACTTGAAAACCACATGTTCTGCAACTGTTGAGTAGAAAGTTCTATAAATGTCAACTCTGTCAAGTGGGGGAAAGACTTGTTCAAATCTATATGCTAGGATTTTTGTTTGTTTGTATTTGTGCCTATTTGACCCATCAATTACTGAAAAGAGGTGTTAAAATTTCTAGCTTATGTATTTTATTATTTCTCCTTGTATGTTTTTCAGATTTTGCTCTGGGTATTTTGAAGTTATTATTAGATCCATGCACATTTAGGATGATTATATCTTCATGACTAATTGACCTTTTATTGTTATGAAATGTCTTATTTTACCTATGGTAATAATTTGTGACTTGAAGTTTACTTCATCTAAAAAGACAAAGCCACACCAGCTTTCTCATGATCTTATAGTGTATCTTCTAACCAGTTAGTTGTGCCCTGGTGTATAATGTATTCCTGCCCTTCCCCACCTCCTGACTTTGAACACTTAAAAACTTTTTTCCTTATCTTTGATTTTGGCAGTTTGATGATGATATGCCTAAGTGTATTTCTCTTTTTATTTTTACTGTTTAGAATTTGCCAGTGTTCTATATGTACATTGATGTTTTTCTCCAATTTTAGGAGACTTTTAGCCCTTATTTCTTTAAATACATATATTTTTATTGTCCCATTCAGTCTTTCTTCTTCTTAAGGGATTCCAATTACGTGTTTTAGGTATATTTGATCCAAGGTGATTTTCTAATTGTGAAACTGATTTTGATTTCTAAATATTTGTTCATTTTTTTAAATCCTTATTTATTTTCATTCTTCAGATTAGACTTATTTCAGATGTGTCCTTTTCATTTCTAAAATTTCCTAAATTTTTATAGTTTCTATGTTTTGTGACATTCCCATATGTTCCCTCATTAGGGTCATCCTTTCTTTAAGTCCTTGAACACATTTTTTAATAGCTGTTTTAAAGTCTTTGCTAAATTTAATATTGGTGTCACCTTGGGACCTATTTCCTAGGGTTCAGTGATAGGTCACATTTTCCTACCTCTTTAAATATCTGGTAAGGCTTTTTTTTTAAATTGTATGCTGGATATTGTGTGTGATACATTGTAAATTATTTGAATCATGTTGTCTTTTTTTAAAAAGTCAGTGTTTTGTCCCTAGGGCATGGCCATTACTTGAAGGCATGGTCCTTATTCCTAAATTGTAGCCTTTCTGTAATCTCAAAAGAATGCCAAGTTTTTCAGCAAAGTCTCCCTACCTCTGCAATGGAACACCAATATCTCCTATTGGAGACACTGGATGAATTCTGGTTTCTCCATGTCAGCTCTCATCCCCACAGCAGCTACTCTCTGCTGTACCTCAGAGTTTCCACCAGTATATGCACAGTCCAAGTTTGGGCCATGGACCTATAGCAAACACTCCTGCAGATTTTTGGAACGCCCCTCTAAGAAACTTCCTCTTCTCCAGCACTCTACCAATCAAGTCTAGCATCCTGAAGCCCCAGTTTCTGCCTCTCAGTTTAACAAGACCACCGCTCCTCTCTTTGGCTATGCCTCATCTTGCCACAATTAGAAAATCACCTTATCAAAGACCTTGGGCAAACAGAGGTCTCATCTCTCATCTCTTATGTTTCTCTTCTCTAAGAATCTCAGTCGTTTGCCTATTGTCCAACACCTGAAAACAGTTGTCTCATTTTTCTGTCTGCTTTTACAGTTGTTTATGGTGGAAGAACAAGCCCAGTATCAATTACTCTGTTGTAGCTGAAAGTACAAATGATTGCCCTTAATGTTTTTCTTGTGAAAACCAACGCCATACAAGAATGTTAATGACAAAAATTCCTTCATCTCATTACATCTTACTCTCGAAAAACCTTTTGGAGTCCTGACAAATCTATTATATAGTTTTCTCTCAGAGGATTTATATGCTATATTTACTTTTGGAAAGTAAATCTCTCCTGACATGTAGCATAGATCCCATCTTCCTTTCTTCTTTTGCTATTGTGTTGACCAATACTGCCAATTTCTCAACTGCACCTGACTGCATAGACCAAAGTTTCTTCTAACAAATCTTGGAACTGGGATATAAGTAACTGTCTTGGAAAGAAAATGAATAGCATCAGGTTCCAACCTTTCCCTCCTCTGGGCTCTGCATGTCTCACAAGAGACAAAAGGTGCCAGGTCTATACTTTCTCTTGCAAGTGCAGCTAGATATCAAACATTGAAAGAAATATGAAAGTCCTAGGCAGTCCTGAGACTGTCCCACACATATTGTGGTCTGAATGAGTCACAGAATAAGTGGTCACAAAAATCACCTTTATGGCAATCTGGAGGAAGACAGGATACACGCTAAAACACCCAAATTCTGAGCCTAAGTGGTCTTTTGTTTGAAATTCAGCATTCTCTAGCTCCTTCCCCATCATGAGGTCTGTATTACTTGTGACAGATCTGACAATTCCCGGCGGTCAGTAAGGTGCTTCACACAATCTCGAGACCCTTCCTCCTATCTGTGTTACAATTCTTCCTGTAAGTTTCTCCAGAGCCTGTCAGGACCCGGCTGCATCAGTGCTTGCAAACTCTGCTAAATTGCAAGCTCCACAGCGGCAATCCCAGGGAAACCATTTTCTATTGATAGGACAGGGCAAAAGCCTGTCTCCAAGAATTCCCATTACCACCCTGCATTTTATTCTCCTTCCTGACCCTCTTCCTCCCCATCTCTTTCCAAAACCAAGAGATTCTGAAGCTAGACCTTCCCTGCTGTTCCTCTCATTCACCCCAAATACCACTCTCAGACTTCCTATATCATGGGAAGTCCCCTGGGATTCTGCGCAACAGTACCGTCCATCACCACTTGTATTTGATATGAAATTAACCTTTGAAAGCAAATTTTAAAATGAGAAAGTTAACACTAATAGAATGTTGAGATTAACTTCCCAAATGTCTAGACTCCAGGATTTTAGTGATAAAAATGCAAATTTAATACACTTCTCTCATGTGAAGTGAAATATATCAAGCCAGATCATTTTAAAATCACATTAATAATATCATTTCATTTGTCATCAATGATTCACTCCAATTTAAATATTATGATGGTAACCAAACTACATTTAATGAACAAATTTAATAAGAATAGCACTGAAACCTTATCCAAGAAGGTTAATAGTTCTTGAAGAAAAACTTACATAGGAAAGCAATCTATAATTTATGTATGTTAAGCAGGGAAAATAAATTATATTGGCCTTTTCTAATATAGACCATCACTATTTTTGTACATAATGTATTTCTTTAAATTAGTCTAAAGTTAAAATAAAAACTTAAGAGTTAAGAGGGGGAATTAGGGCAAAATAGCCAACAAAGACACTTAGCACTTATCCCCACACAAAGAGAATCAAAAAACAAACACACAACTACATTTTAATGAAAATAACTAGAGGAGAGTGTCAGTACATCAAAGGAGTAGCAGAAATTCTGCAGAGCACAGAAACCCAGGATGGACACATAGAGAGGGAAGAAAACATCTGGCCTCCACCAGCCCATCCCCCAATTGAGATCAGCTAAGAACTACAAAGGACTTCTTCCTGCAGGGCAAAGGTAAGCAAGGGTATCCCCAGTAACCCCCATCACCACCTTGGACATCTACAGTCCTCACTACTAGGAACATCTAAAGTCCTTACAGATGCCAAACCCACTAGAGTGAGTTGCTTGGAGTTCCCCTAGGGAAATGGTGCTTTGGCCACCTAGAAAAGCCATGACCCTGGGCCTGAGATAAAGAGGCACATTGCCTCCTGGGAAATAGGTACCTTGGCCAAGCCAAGCAGCTGCCCATCTCAGGACTGAGCTGACATAATACTTTGCACCCTAGAGAAACAAAACATTGGCTGAGCTGAGATTCCTTGCCCTAAGGCCAAACAACTATATTATCCTGCTTCTCTAGAACTGAACTAGAGTCTGAGCAGCTAAGACAGCCCTGTGCCCAGAAAGTAGAACCAACACAATACTGCTCCTTTTAGCCTAGGATGAAAGTAACAGCTACAGTTCACCATTCCAGAGTCCTTGTTGCTGCTGAGCCTGGCTTCACAGAGTCTGGGATACTGCCATATCCAACCATCCCAAGGACTGGAGTCACCACTATGCAGTGTCTCATCCCCTGGGGCCAACTGGTACACTAAGATCCATCTGCAGGTGAAAATTTTTAGTTACAAAAGTCACTCTGTAAAGTTTGGAAGAAGTGACTGTTCCACCAGATGCTCAGACCTTAATGCAGGGACACAATGCATAAAAAAGCAAGGAAGCATGACACCACCAAAATAACACAATAATTCTCTGGTAACTGACCCCAAAGAAAGAAAATTCATGAATTGTCTGAAAAGGAGTTCAAAATAATGATCTTAAGGAAACTCAGCAAGATACAAGAGAATACAGATAGACAATCCAATGAAATAAAAAAAAATTCATGAACTGAATGAGAAATTCAACAAAAATTAGATATCATTTAAAAAGAATCAATTAGAAATCTTGGAGCAAAAAATTCAACGAATAAAATAAAAATATAATGGAGAGCTTCTACAGCAGACTAGATCAAACAGAAGAATGCATCTCTATACCTCAAGATAGTTCTTTTAAAAATTATCCAAAGAAAAGAAAATTCAGAAGGGGGAAAAAAATGAAAAAAAGTAAAAAAGACTGAAAACAGCCTTCAGCACTTATGAAACACCAGCAAATAAGCAAGCATTCACATTATGGGAGTACCATATAAAGAAGAGAGAACGATAGTGACAGTTATTTAATTAAATAACTGATGAAAACTTCTCAAGTCTTGGAAGAGATATAGACATTGAAATTAATGAAGCTCAAAAGTCCCCAAACAGTTTCAATCCAAAGAGGTCATCTCTGAGGCACATTATAATTAAACTGTCAAAAGTCAAAGACAAAGAGAGACTATTAAATGCAGTAGAAGAAAAGTGTCACATGTCAACATTTACAAAAATCCTTATTAAATTATCATTAAATTTCTCAGCAGAAACACTACAGGTCAGGAGAGAATGGGAATAACATACTAAAAAGTGCAGAAAGAAAATAACTGTCAGTAAAGAATACTATACCCGGGAAATCTATCCTTCAGAAATGAAAGAGGAGATCTTACCATTTGCTACAATATGGATGGACTTGAAGGACATTATGATAAGTGAAATAAGTCAGATACAGAAATAAAATTATTTCAGAATTTCAATTATATGTGGAATCTTTTTTAAAAAGGTCAAATATATAGAGATCGAGAATAAAACAGTAGTTATCAGGGCAAGGTTGGGTGAATGGGAGGAAATCAGATGTCGATCAAAGAATACAAAGTGGCAAATATGTAGGATGAACAACTCTGAACAAGTTAAAATTTCTAATGTATTACATGAGGACTAGAGTTAATAATAGTATATTGTATTCAGGATATTTAGTAAATGAGTAGATTCTAGCTGCTGTAGCTAGAGGGTTGAAGTAAAATAAGAAACTATGTGAGATGATGGATGTTAATTTGTTTCACTATAGTAACCATTTTACTATATGTAGTATATGTATTTTATAGCATATGTTTTATACCTTAAAGCTACACAATAAAATTTATTTTTAAAACAACCCAAATATTTTATTTATAGAAATGAAGAATATAAAATTCCTCCCATATAAAAAACAGGATTATTATTATATGCAATTGACCCAATTAACATTTTATAAAGAAATGATTATGGGTTTGCTTTATTTAGTGGAATAAAGTTTAATATATGGCTTAAATCACTTTAAAAATTGATTCTACTTCCCATTTCAATGAATTACACTTTCTCAAATATGAAATATATTTGAGCTTGGTTTAATTACATTTAAAAAGTTACAAGGAAAATTTAGTTCCCAGAGAGCTAAGACATACAAAATTGCTAATTATGAACCATGAAGATCTCTTTTTCCAAATGAACTCTGTATTGTCAATATTGGAAATACAGAGAAACCTCATTATGCCTCTAAAGAAGCAAGCTGAGCACAGAGCAAAGTCATGTTTCTCACCTCCTCTGGAGAAGACCCAACCAACATTTTACCCCCATCAATTTCAGCACCTACTCAAACTGAGCCTCCAGAATAGTCCTTTCTTTGGTCTAAATGTTTCTCTCAATCCCCTGCCATCAAAAGGTTTGGAATTCCAGAAAGGAAGAAGAGAAGGAAACTTTTCCACTGAGTGAAAGGACATCATTTGGACCCAAACTCCATTTCTATGCATCTCTCACAAAGAAAATGGTCTTCTTCCATAATTTATACAAAATTGAAATCTTATGCACACTTGTCATATAATAGGTTGTCCGGTCAATTTACTATTTTGGCAAAATAGCACTTATTTTAAAATAATCAAGCATAGCTTTGTAGGGCCAAAATGTGGAAGATCATTTCAGCAATGCCTTCGTCTAAGCTTTTCATGAATCCTTCCAAGGAAAAACCAAGTCTCCTTGAATAAGAACAATATCTGGCATATAACAAAAGTTCAATAAGTGTAAGCAATTATTATTACTTTGTTGAATGACTGAGAAATCCTCTGGAATGTGGAAATGGGAAGTAAACTCCCTGAGTGAGAGCGTGGTCTAGTTCAATGCTGTGACTTACTGCTTACTTATTTCAACTATCCAAATTGTGGATGCTCAACACGTATTTGTTGAAAGACACAGAGGTAAGGAGGGAGGGGAAGGAGAAATCGAGAGGGAAAGGAAGAAAGGGAGGAAGAAAGGAAGCTAACCAGTACTGACAGATGTAATTTCTACCCTGGGTGAAAGTTTAGAAGACAGCAGGTTTATTTTTAATTACAAATTTGATTCTAAAAGGATTACAGAATCATCCAACCACTGGAGCCAACATGTTCCTAAAACATGTCCCATCTGTGCACTTTGGCTCATGACATTTTATATTCCTGGGATGTTTCCTTCTTCCTTTCCAACTATTAACAATGTATTCATTCCTTAAGCCCAATTTCAATTATATTCACTCCATGAAATGTTTCCTCATCTTTCAAAGTAAAAAGAAGCAAGTTCTATCTGTTCTCAAATTGTTACAATGTTGATGTATACCACTTTTTGTCACCCATATCTAGTTTTATATTGCTAGTAATCACATACATCTATTTTGATTGCTTCAAATAAACAGTAAGTATCTTTGAGGCAGAAACAGTGTTCCATTTTAAATCACCAAGCAATCTAAGTTCCATAGACTATCCCATTTCCACCTGGTGCTAGATACCTCCAAATGATCCCAGAGCCACACACTCTACCACTCCCATCTGCCCTGTGCCCCAAAAGGCTGGCCTCCATGGATGGATTATGTCATCCGGCTCCCTTGCCATCTGACTTCCAGTGGGTTAGGCCAGTCACTTTCTCAGTTCCTTTCTAGCAGAAGCCCAAGGGTTGGCTAAGGCCCCCAATGAAGATAAGCGCCTCTGTAAGATGTCCCTCCCTACCAAGCCCTCTCTGTCCTTCAGGTAGCTATGCCCTCCACTTCAGGGTCTGCTTCTGATACTAGCCCAAAGTACTGCCTTAATTTATAAAGTTTCCCACTTTGCCTTTGTCCTCACCCTTTAGAGAACCTTTATTAAACTTTTCTCAAATTATTCTGTTTCTTGCTGAATGCTGAGGACTGCACTTGTTTTATTTTTGTTTTTGCACTTAATGTCTGAAATCATCTTGTTAGTTAATTCATTTACTGAGTTTTATATTCAGAATTCCTCTCTTCCCTCCAAAATAACAATAAGCTTCATGTGGCAAGCATTTTGTCTCATTCACCACTATTACTCCCAACTTTTAGAACAATGCCAGACAGAGAGGAAGCGGTAAACATTTCTTGAATAAATAAATAAATTCTAGATATAGTTCTGATTCAGAGTAAGAGTTCTATATTTTTAGAAGAAGATTCCAAAACACTGTGTCAATTAATCTACTTTTTCAATATTTGAAGCAAGTGCTAACTCAGAACTTGAATCTATTTCTTTAAACCCAATCAAAACACAAAATACTTAACACTGTTATCCTTCTGAAGTTGAGTTTCTAACATCAAGGGAAACAAAGCAGAAAATTCCCAGAGAGTGTAATATAGAGTGAAGACAAGGAGACATCTCCAAACAACTTTTTTATTTTATTTGGCCAGAGGAAATAGGATAACTGCCAAAAAAAATTAGGCCGTAATTCAAGAAGCATTCCTGACTTAACTGTACACTTGTTTCCTACGCAAAACAAAAATGTATCACTATCATTGGACTGCCATCCAACTACAACCTCCCGTAGCCTGCTTAAAACTAAGCGTTTAAAGTATTAAGACATCAATATCCACTGAGACAGAGGATAGACCTTTTCTTACATGAATAACTTAAAAGTAATTTACATATTAGAGACAAAGAATAGAAGTGAAAGAAAGACTGGAAATGAGACTCTTTCCTAAATGGAATACTGTGAGTTACAGGGAAAACCAAAAGTGAATGGAGAAAAGTGGGTTTAGAAGGATCTGAATCCATGATGGCAGTCATGCCATTGGGGAAAGCAGCAATCCAACAACGGAAGTACTCCCCTTCCCTGACAGCTGCTAACAGGGTGATGCTAAGGCTACAGTTCCCAGATGAGCTCATGTGGGTGTGGCAAAAGGCTCACCCCATAACCCGCTGTCTGTCCTCTTAGCAGCTGTTCTACTGTCTAACACATAGCTATTTTCTTTGGCTAAATACAGTATCATTTCGTTATCCTAGTGAAAACCACAAGGGACCTGACAGAGCTGATGCTATTTGCAAATTAATAGATGAGAAAAATATGCATAAAGATAAATGGTGCCTATTCTGTAGTGTTTGATAGCCATGTGAATGGTATTTTCAATCATTTGGTAGGATTCATTTCTAATCTTCACTCTCAAATATTGATGAAACATTTCATAATTTGACCTATACATGGATTTAATTGCATATACATTTCATTGGAGCCCATTGACTCATTCACAACAAAATTTCCTAACTCCCTTCACATTTTCAGTAGTCTCAGGCTTTCTGAGACCCAGCTTTGCCCAGTATCCAGGGATTTACTGTCCCTGGGATGCCACCAAAGTATCATGTAGAGGTATTCCTACTCTCAGATCTGCTCTTGAATGAGCTGGAATTTGACAGAATTCCTCCTTGCTCAGAAGCAGTCTAAGATTATCCAGGTGTTTATCACTGACTCCTGGTACTGGGGGAAAGTCGGAAAGTCCATGCTGAAGATTCTCAAGTAAGTCCTGGGAAGCTAGAATTGTGGTCTCTCCGGGTCCTAAGAGTCAGTAAGGTAGAGCCAGTCAGCAAGGCAGGGTGGCTGGGAAGGCGGTGACTATGAGATGAGATTCATGCCAAGGTATGACCAGGAATCTGCTCCTCCAAGAGGTGGCAGGCACACTCCAAGGTTTGTCTAGGGGGATAGACTAGACAGGGTTGTAGGAAGAAAACACAAATTCACTTGAGTGAATTTTTTTAACCTCTTCCAATTTTATTTCTGTTTTTAATACTTTAATCTTATAAATAATATCTATATTTTTAATTCACATTTTTATAGTTTGAAATTTTTATTTTTATTTTATCTATGTAGTCTTTATGAACATGTATGTAATACATGTGTTTTTATAAGTATATCAAATGTTTTATAGATTTTTAATATTCACATTGATATGCCCATATGCATAATTCTCACATAGGTTTTATAAGGAAATAAATATATATTGAAGATGAGGACGCTAAAATTTTTATTAATAAGTATATTCAGTCCAAAAGGTGTGAAGGCTGATTCTGTGAAACTGAGATATGCACCAGAGAAGGAGTAGAAGGAGAGTGCTGGTCAGATGGTCAGGATCAGCCCTCTGTGGGTTGGGAGCACACATAGGGTACAGGAGGAAAGACTCCAGAGAGCAGGAACAGTTCCACCCCAGAGAACAGCCTGGAAGGCAGGTCCACACCAGAAACAGCTGAGCACAGCTGCAACTGCCTGGCCTTCTATTTCCTGCCAGAGGTGCACGGTTGACCTCACAGCACCTTCCTCCGCACCCCCAGGGTCATTAGCAGCTGGCAGGGTAGGGAGGCTGTGTTTATCCAACATCTTTCCTTCCTCTTTTCCTTTTGGCGCTATTCCGCACCCAATGAGGAATGCTTCTTCCCTCTGTTTTTAAGTCTTCACACTCTGGAGCCCTGCTACCATTGTTTTCCCTTTCTTGCCATCTGGTCCTCCAAGTGCCTTCTTGTCCTTGGCTCTGGTGGGACATTTGTGACCTCTCCAGACTTGAGAAGCTGATTTCATCTCCTCTCAGATCACAGGTAGCTCTATCACTTTCCTACAAGCGACCAACTTGGTACCACGGAAGGGGAACAGGGGAAAATCAAACTGAATAAATGCTTATAAGTAAGGCAAGTTTCCCCACTTGTGACAATGTGGTCTCTCTGGTTTGCTTTTTTAAATCTCCAAGCTGGTGGCCTAGAGGAGAGAAGTGTCTGCCCCAGTCCGTTGCAGCACCTTCCTACATAATATTGGCGAAGGTCCACATTTCCAGTCAGCAGCGCTCATTTTATTTCCCAGATGTTTTTACACTCCAAGGCCAAAACTAACATGAAATCGCTCCTTCCCTGTCACCCCTAGCCTCCATCTGTCCCCGTCACTCTTGCCTCCCATTACCCACACCCAGCTGCAGGGACCACGGACGCCAAGCAGCATTGTTTTATGAGGAACTGTAACTACAACCAACACAATCGCAGCAAGGTCACCCTCTGTTAGAAGCCACACAAATACGACTCACATGGCTAAAACCATAAGAAGACCACCTGTCACCACCTCAGGCCAGTCCCAAGTGTGTGCTTTGTTAGAGGGCAGGTGGAGGGGGCACTCAGAGTCATTCTTTCCGTTTATAGTGTAGACTCCCAGGTGCACTGTGAGCACATTTTTGACAGTTTAATGTTCAGGATTAGTAGCCCTTACCAGACTTCCTTGACCAATTTCAAGAACTATTTGTATTCAAGGCAAAGCACTTTGTTACAGTGCAACAATTGCTCTAATTAACTCCCTCAGCGCAACTGTGGCTCCTATAAATTGCTTCAAGGCAGGGACCTTATGATATTTTTGGATCTACCATAAGCTAAATCCACAAACATTAGTGGGTTGGTTAATCTGAACTGTCATAGAAATCAATTGATCTATGCACTATTTGGAACACGCTTATACTAAAAACAAAACAAAAGAAAAAATGATTCATTATGTGAAATTCAAATTTAACTAGGCATCCCATATTTTACAACCCTACCATTGTCTGTGGATAAGTATTGTCTTAGGGGTACCTGAAAAATAAGACAAAACAACCTTGTAACAGTAGACACTATCTCAATAATCAACTAATCTTTCTATATTCCACCACCAGAACGGAGTTATAAGATATTTTGTCAAATTTCAGTGGAAAAAAATAAGTTACAAAGGAGAAATAAAAGGAAAGTGGTTTATAATAAAATAGAAAGTTTTTTTTTTTTGAGAAAGCAGGATTTATTGAGAGGACAGAGAAGCTCCCACAGTGGGAGGGGACCCGAAGGGGTTGCCCAAGTATTTTAATATATAATTATTCCGGGATAACTATAATAAGAAACACAATGAGGTAGTACTTGTCCATAGTTTTAATGAACACGTTTGGAATTATGGGAAGGAAGACACTATTCAATATGCTTTTGTACATAACTTACAATTTGAAATATGGACTAAATAAAGGTGTACACGCAGAGAAGTAACATGAATTCTGCACCTGAATGAATGTTTCATATTTGACAATTTATATAAGGGCTAAATAAGCTTATATACACATGTATGTGTGGGGAAGATGCGAGCACGCTTGTGCGCACGCGTGCACACACACACACACACACACACACACACACACTATCAGCATGCATATAGTAGCTACAAGTGCAGACCAATACAGGCCGCCTGTGATGGTGACTCAATTTAACAGACAGTGCTGCCATCTGGGATGCATTTTGCAAAATGTCAAAGTTACAAATAAAAATGTATCCTCTTCCTTCAATTTACTTGGTAGTTGTATCACTCAGTAATTCAAAGTAGATAAAGTCAGTGCAAAAATTAGTTTGTATTTATACAGAAAACAGAGTAAGGTTCTAGACTTAGATCATTATAAGTAGGATTTTCACCTAATTGAAGGTCAAACTATTCATTCAAAAATTTATGAGGAACTCAAGAAACCTCTACATCGTGAGGGAAATTGAGAAGCAACAATTATATTAACAACTATATATTAATTATATTCGGAAGGATGTGCAGGACGTTACAGGAACACAGAGGAAAGGAAGCACTTGACTGGTCTGGAGATGTTGAGGAAGGTTTCCAGGACAGGAAGTAGGACGATGCTGGAACTAAGTCTTTGAACTAGAACAAAACAAAACAAACAAGCAAAGCCTGAGAAGAGAGTATATGTGGGCAAGGATCTGGGCACGAGCAACTGTGGTGTGTAGAGAGAGGGGGTAGGTGAGGCTGGACATGTATAGGCAGAGAAGAGAAAAATCCAAGTGTATCCTGAAGTCTTTTAAGCTGGAGTGACATGCAGTTTGCATTTAAGAACACTGTCTTTGACAACAGTATAAAATGGTGATTTGTAAGAGGGTAAGTCAGATTGTTTAGGAGACTGGTAGATTAACACAGGTGAGAAACAGTGAAGGTTTAAAATAATGGCCACGGGGACTGAGTGAACAGACTTGACATGTACTTAGAGGCAGATTTGATGTGCTGGGGAGATCAGATGGAGAGAGGACATGAGGGACAAAAAGAAGTCCCTTGGTATTAGTCAGGATTCTTAGGAGGAACAGAATCAATGGGAGGGGGGCGTATTTATTATGGAAACTGGCTTATGTGATTGTAGAAGCTAAAAAGCTCCGTGATACACTGTCTGTAAACTAAAGAACCAAGGAAGCCAGTGGTGTAGCTCAGTACAAGTCCAAAAACCTGAGAACCAGGGAAGCTGATGTACGTGTAAACCTCAGTCCAAGGTCAAAAGCCTGAGAATCTGGGGAGCCACTTGTACAAGTCCCAGAGTTCAAAGCTTAGAAAGCCTGTAGCTCTGATGTCTATAGGCAGGAGAAGATAGGCATTCTAGCCCCAGAAAAGAGAGTGAATTGATCTTTCCTCTGCCCTTTTCTCTCTCTGGGTCCTTCAACCAAGTGAATAGTACCTATTGACATTGGGTGAAGGCAAGTCTTTGTTACTCAGATGAGTCAAATGCCAGTCTCTCCAAAAGCACCCTCTCAGAAATAGCCAGAAATAATATTTTACCAGTTTTGGGTGTCCTTAGACCCAGTCAAGTTGACATCTAAAATTAACCATCACAGCCT
Organism: Tarsius wallacei; assembly: GCA_963574415.1. Classification (NCBI taxonomy): domain Eukaryota; kingdom Metazoa; phylum Chordata; class Mammalia; order Primates; family Tarsiidae; genus Tarsius; species Tarsius wallacei. Next base: position 13,489 of record CAUYQG010121978.1, on the reverse strand, counting down.
CATAGGACATTCTTATGTACTGGTAGCTCTGGAAGAAAGACATTCTCTTGGCATTAGTGGATGGTGGGTATTTACTAAGCCTAATCCTTAACAGTGTCTACCAGTCACTTGGTAATCACTACTATGTGTAATAGATATGCTACTATTATCAGAAAAAATGATCTAGAAATCACACTCACTGACAGTGGATTTAATAACACAATTCAGCAATTGTTATTGATATTGTTGCTATGACAGGCATTGTTAGGCACTGGGGAATCAGATTGAAGACTCAGAATATGACTTAAAGAAACTTTAGCCACCTAGAGGACATTATAGAAAGTAACCTGAGAGCAGAAACTGGTTTTCATTGCTATAATCCTAGTTCTAGCATAATGACGGGCACAAAGTGAAAACACAGGAAATATTTATAATATGAAACACCTCATTAAGCATCAAAATACTTTATTAAAGAATCACTTCTTTCCCCTCTGAAAATTTCCTCTCTCAACTAGACCCTTCTCATCTGTGTTTAAACATGCTTAAGTCTGCTTTAAAAAATAAAAACACTTCCTTGCATCAATTTTCCTTTCCAGTCACAGCCCTTTCTCTCTCCATCCTGTTGCAGTTAAACAGTTCAAAAGGGTTTCCACACACTCTGTTTCCATTCCCTCACTCTCTCCTTAATCTACTCCAATCTGGTTTATAATCCCATCACTCCACTGAAATAGTTCTTGCTAAAATCACAAATAGCTTCCATGTTGCTAAGTCCAATAAACATTTCCAAACCTCATTATATTTAACTTCTTGGCATCATTCAACAAAGTTCGCTGCTCTACTTTGTGATACATTCTCCTCTCTTGATTTCACTGAACCATACTTCTTTTTCAGTCGGGGTCTTACTCTGTTTTCAGGCTGAAGTGCAGTGTCATGATCACGATGATTAAGGCTCATGGCAGCTTTGACTTCCTGGGCTCAAGCGATCCTTCCACCTCAGCTTCCCAAGTAGCTGCAACTACAGATACATGCACCATGCCTGATTAATTTCTTTCTATTTTTTGTAGAGACAAGGTTTCGCTGTGTTGCTCACACAGGTCTCAAACTCCTGGGCTCAAGCACTCAGCCTGCCTGAGCCTCCCAAAGTGCTGAGATTACAGGCATGAGCCACCACCCCTGGCCATTGAAACACCTTCTTGAGTTGCCTCCTACTTCTCTAGCTATCCCTTCTCAGTCTCCTAAAATAACTTTATCCTCTTCTATTCAACCTTAAATGCTAGAATTCCTCAAAGATTTGATCTTCAATCTCTTCTCATGCTGTACTCTCTACTTAAGCTATTTCGTCTCTGCCCATGACTTCAATTACCACCCAAATGCTATCAACTTTTCAATTTTATCACCTCCCTAGAACACTCATCTGAGTTCTCATCCTCTAAACACACTTCAGCATCTCCCCTTGAGTGACCACAACTCCCTCAAACTCAACACATCCAACAGTGAACTCATCAAGACATGCAAGTCAGAAACCTAAGTCACCCTTGAGTCACCCTTTTCTTTACTCAGTCACCTATTCCATCAGCAAGTACTGTTGCTTCTATATTCAACATATATCCTGAAATATCGACTGACTGCTCTCCTTTTCTTTCAGAACGCTGGGCTACTGAATTAATCTGCAAATGTATCTCAATCTCCATTCTTGGGCCCCATCAAATCTATGTTCTTCCCAAAAGCAAGAGTGATCTAGAAAAAAAATTATACCCATTCATTATTGGAGCTCTTCAGTAATTCTGTTGTTCTAGCATAAAGCCCATAGTCCTTTACATCCTCCAGGCCCCTTGTGACCTGGGCCTGTGGTCTCAGCAGCCTCGCCGTGACACTCTCCTCCCCTCAGTCCCACACTCCATCACGAAAGCCTGTCAGGTCCTCAGATGTTCCATGCAGCCCCAGCCCATGCCACCCGCTATGCCTGGAATGTTCTGCATCCCCACTGCCCTTGCCCAAGCAATTCCCCCACATTCACCCAAGCTTAGTGCTAGGGACACCCAGTCAAAGAAGCCTGTCTGCACAGTTCTGAAGCCTCTTTTGTACACATTATGGCTCTAAGACTCCTCCTCCATAGCCCTGACCAAAATAGTTGTTAACAACTTTGTTGAGATATGATTCACATACCATAAAATTCATTCATTTGAAATGTACAATTAAATGGTACTTAGTAGGTATGTGCAACCATCACCAGAGTCAATTTCAGAACATTTTCATCATCTTAAAAAGAAACCCTGCACCCTTCAGTTATCACCGCCTGGTCTTCCAGTCCCCCTGCCCCAGCCCTAAGCTAACAGGAAAACTACTTTCTGTCTCTACAAATTTCCCTATTCTGGACTTTTCATATTAAAGGAATCATATAATATGTGGTCTTTTGTGACTGATTTCTTTCAAGGAGTATAATGTTTTCAAGGTTCATTCATGTTGTACCATGTGTCAGAACTTCATTCCTTTTTATGGCCGCCAAGTCGTTTTTAATAGTTGAATAATTGGTTGTCTCCCCTGTTAAAATGTAGTTACCATAAAACCAGAGCCCATGTCTCATTTCTTCCTACATCACACAGAGAGGTGTTCAAAGCTGATTTGTTGAGCTACGAACAAATAAAAAAAAGTGAGCTTGGCTCAAAGTCTCTGCAATACATTACTCCAATTTTGAAGGCTAAGAATTCAACTGAGCAGTTTTTCATCACTGAAATAATAAAACTGTACATATAAAATTCTGTAATCTTTATCTGTACATTTTAGTAGTAATTAGCAAATAAAGTCTATGAATACATCCTTAAATTTTTATCATACACCTCTGTATACTTTTCTTAAATATTAAAATGTATACAAATCACCTGAGGATTTGGTAAAATGCAGATTCTGATTCAGTAAATCTAGGGTGTGACCTTAGACTCTGCATTTCTAACAAGCTCTCAGGTGATACCAATCCTGCTGGCCCAGGGATCAAACTTTCAGCAAGAGAGTCTTAAAGCATCAGACTTTTGTCTTCTTCAAGCCTGCTGCCATTTTAAAAACATGTTCAAATCATTTGGGATAAATTATTATATTAAGACACACGTGGTAGGAACTCAGCAGATACTTGCTGAAGTATTATTTGGTAAGTGTGTAAACTGCCTCTAACTATAAAAAGACTGCATTGCTTCATCCCTAGTCTGACTTGTGCATATCAACAGCAGAAAATAGGGCTGAAACATCAAGCAAAAGCAAGAAGCTTTGAGAATCAAAGAATCCAAGAAGAAGATAGAATAAACCAGATCCTAAACAACTATGATTCAGGGAGGTAAGCAGAAGTAAGTCCCTGAGCTGAAAGCAAACGAGAGTAAAAAGGAACCCGGAAAAGAACTTCTTAGCATTCCAAGCAAATGTGTGTACTATCTTTAAAAAAAAAAGTAATAAAAAGCTTCACTTGTATTCATACAATGATTTTAAGGAGCAAAAGAAAATGAGAAAATATAGAGTGAGAAAAAATGAACAATTACAGTGGATATGAAAAAAATTGCAAGAACCAGAAAATGAAGATGAAAGCAAGAGGTCTAAACAACTAAAACGAAATGTCTTTTGAGAAAATGAATCATGCAGACATTAAGTTGAATTACTAAATCAAACTAGAATCTCTTGGATTTCAGGGTAAACAGCGCAGAGGCATACTGTGAAAAAAATAAATGAACACTGACACACGAGTTTCCAAAATCTGCAACTTGTCTGAAACCTTATAGGGTCTCAGTAAATTGGCGAGGTCTATGTGCCTTAGTAAGCCTTTACCTCAAATCAGATGTTTGTCAGAAACCAGGAAGATGATCTCATTCGAGCCCCTCCTGTTTAAGGTTCAGGACTGTGTTACCTGCAAACACTGTGTACTCCCCTACTACAAGGTAATGGTGGCTGGAGGTCTCCAGCTGTAGAAGTTCCCCCTGCCCCCATGATAATGACATCTACAACAGGTACAGAGTCCAAAGATAACCACAGAATGCAATAATTCACTTCTGGCAGCTCTATTTCTTTTTTAATTAACATCTTTTCCAAGCAAGAGAAAAGTCCGTGCTGCAGAAAGCAGATTCCTGATAAGCATACCTTGACAGCCGCAGATAAACACGATCGCTGGGCTGAGGGAATCACGGCCAAATAACAGGTGACAGCAATTATTCACTGCAGCTGCGCAACAGGGCCTAGTGGGGTCTCTCCCTTCAGTAAAGAGATTTACCGTGAAAGTCATCCCAAAGTCACAGCTGAATGAAAGGACACACTACTTCTCGAGGCTCTAGCCTCATCAAAGGAATAGGTAGCTTTATGACATGCCTGCATTGTGCAAACACTTGGAAACAGTCCTCACGGTTAGCCCCAGTCCCTCAAGTGGCGTGTGGAGAGCTCTTCTCTATGTTTAAAATTTCTAAGCTAAGTAAAGTTTCTAAGTTAAGTACATTTCTTCTAGATAGAATAATTTAATCCACTGAGATCACTTGCATTTTTTAATGTTGCTGAACAAAAATCATTGCTGTATTTAGAAGCCAAATGCCAATTAGCAGGTCCCCTTCATCATTACAACTTGAGCTCTGACACCCATGTGGTAGTTGGCTAATTTGAGATCTTAGCATTTTAACACTTAGCAGGAACTGCATTTCCATCCCACCCATCTCTACATCATATAATGGAAAGTGCATTTCTGGTTCATCGAACTCCACTTAACTAAGGCAAAACACATAGCTGTGAGGAAACTCACAAAGCCACAGCGCTTAAATGAACCATAACCAATTTTTAAATAGAGCTTTCTTGAAAGCAATACTGTCATCAGCTTCTCAGTGTGCACACCACAGACCCCTGTCCCCAGCCAAGTGTGGCTAATTGCTTCTTTGCTGGGCCCACCCACAGTCTGAGAGCCATTCTAGCCCTGGGCAAAAAATAAGGAAGGATTCAGTATCACACTCTATTTCACTACAAAAACATCCTATAGCTGTTATCCTGTGTGCATTCTTAGATTCGGGCATTTGGGGACCCAGGATGCATAGATCCTTGAACCTTTTTTTTTTTAATCGCCCTCCTCTGCCCTGTTTTATGTTTTCTTCCTTGTTTTCCCTCTTGGCCTGTTTTTTTCTCAGGATTAATGCATAACATGCTTAGACCAGAATTACATACCAGACTCTTCCTGGGACCCCAGCGCTGTCCCCTCACTCCTCACCCCTACCTTGGGCCCATTTTGCTGTCCTATTCCCACTGAAGTTCTCTTATGACAAACAAGAGAAGATTATACTTTATATTACCATATCTAAATACACCCTGATCTATCTCACTTCTACCTTAATTATTTCTTACTGGCAGACAGTGAAAGGGTGTAGTGAATGCCAAACAGTGAAAAGCTGATTTTTGCTGGGGACGACAAGAATAACATAGATTCTTTGATATCAGCTGCTTTCACATTTTGCATTCTTTAGATCAGGAAGTACTCCATCAGTGATGATATTAGATAATGGAAGGAAATAAGCAGGAAGTCACATGTGTCTCTTCATAAGGCTGCTTATAAAGAATTATAATACAAAGTGCTGACTACAAAAGGGATACAGTACAAATGCCACGGGAAATCTGAAGAGATAGCGATTACTCTGAGCTATCATGGTTCAAGGATTTTCACTTGCTACATGTTTGAGGTAATGGCTATGCTAAATACAGTGACTTGATCATTATACAATATATACATGTATGGAACTATCACACTGTATCCTATTAATATGTACAATTATTATGTGCCAATTAAAAATAAATAAAAAGAATGTTTCATTGAAAAGTGTTATTAAGTTTAGCCTATAGCTGCCTCCTTACATATTTTAAGTTTGGCCTAAAGGTTTCTTTGTTCATGGTCAACTGTAACCTCACTGGATGTGGAAACAGACTGTAACTTGCTCTTATACTAAACACAGAATTTTGGCCACTCACAGGTAGCCAACTATTCAAACCATGTTCATATAAGTCAAGTGCCGAGCTGTAACTAATCTGGCTGTTTCTGTATTTCACTTCCATTTTCCGTGTGTCACTTTCCTTTTTCTGTCCATAGTATTGTCCGGCCATGTGACAGCCCTGGAATGGCTCTGAACCAGTTCTGGTTCTGGGGGCTTCCCAACGGGTGAATCATTCTTTACTCAATTAAACTCGTTTAAATTTAATTTGTCTAAAGTTTTTCTTTTAACAGAGGTAGCATCTGAGTTAAGTCTTGAAAGATAAAAAATATTTAGACATATAGATATAGGGAAATACAAGACAAAAAAACAAAAAAAGCACATACAAAGAGGTGGTATAGTATCCTGACAAGAGCAAAGACGCTGAGCTAGAAAGAGAAGGTTTGAAGCTTAGCTCTACCACTTCCTATCAGAGAGACCTGAGGAAAAATCCATTATGTTAACTATCTTTCTTTTCATCTATAAAATAGAAAAAATACAACCTTTCCTTATATGATTTTTGGGATGAAAACATAACAGAAAACAATCAATTGCCCTACACATTGTAAGCAGACAACATACAGATTATTTATTCATAGTTCAGCTGGAGAAAACTGTATATGAAGATGGTAAGTTTGGAGATAGAGTCTGGGGTCATATCATGTGGTGCTGTGAACTCAAACTCATGAGGCTACAGCCAATGAACAGTGAAACTATCCCTATAAACTACATAAAATTCACCAGGGAGGAAGGGAGGGGGAGAAATGAAAATAAACTAAGCTTATACTACATTCAGCATTGATTTTTAGGATTGCCCCAGAATCACACAGACCCTGTCACAAGATTATAGTTTCCCTTAACTACTCTATAAATAATACCTTGAACATAGTGAAATGTTAAGTTTCCTATTCGAGATAGTCTTTTGGGTCCTGGATACCAGTGGAACTACTGATGGCAGCTGGTCTGAAGAACACTAGGAAGAGCCGACTCACCAAAGAATGCAGCTTTCACATCCTGATAATTTCATCCCCCTTCCCCCCATCAATCAACAGCTCCAATTTTCCAGCTCCTCACCCTCCATGATACCCTTAAAACCCCAGCCCAGAAGTCCTTGGGGAGATGTCTTTGAGGGTTCCTTATTCAGCTACCCTGCGATCATTAAACTTTTCTCTGCTGCAAACCCTGCTGCCTCAATGTATTGATCTGCTACTGCACAGAGGACATATGAACCTGGCAGTCCTGTAACAATAGCATAGAGCAAGAGAGCAATATAATTGTAGCTGTGCTTCAGAGTAACTTAATTTGGTAACAATAGGAAAGGCAGATTGGACGAGAGATAGACTGGAGATATAACTTCCAATAAGGTATAAACTCATGCCAAAAAAAAAAAAAAAAGGTGAAAATAGGCCCAATTCCAGACATTAAAAAGTGCATAACTCCTAAGGTTTGGTAAATACGTGGTTATTAGGATCAATGGAAATGAAAAAGGGAGAAGTGGGTAAAATGACAATATTAATAGAGTTTGAGGACCCAAGAGAGAGGGTAAGTTTGAAAAAAGATAAATGAAATCACACTCAAGGTTCTAGTATGACACGATTATGGTTCTAAACACTCAAAAAGTCTTCAAGAATGAAAGCACAACTTGGCAATGGTTTATACTGGGTCATTTATTTCTCGTGTGACAATAAGGGACGATTCTTTAATATCCTTGGTCTGATCTGTGCACACAGTACCCATATTTGCTGGTGTGGAATGTGAGTGTCCACTGGGCCACCCTTGGTAGGCAGAACTGACACTTTGAGATGCATACATAACAGCAAACTGGAAAGTTGCAATGACTGTTTGTCATATTTTGGCTGCTCGACATCTACCTGACCTCCCCTTCCTCCCTTCTATGGGGACATGATGGAAAGCCAAATTCTATTTCTCACTACAAAAGCCAAAGGAAGCCAGATACTCCCTCTCCTCACTCTTGGTGAATAGAGCATGGACAGGTGACCTAGGCTTATTCAAAGTAAATGCTTTTACAAGAAAACTTAAATTTGTGAGCAAGAAACACAAGGACAAGGGGGCAGTGTGGAACTCAGCCTTACCAGCAGATCCAGCAATAGATTTCTTAGACCACTTCTGTAACATGACCCAGCTCCCTTGGAGTCTTCCCATAACCCTATGCTAGTTTGCTAGAATTTGAATCAATATCCTTCTAAGAAACTGGGGGATCGGTTTCCATTGCTATAGAACTTCAAAACTCTCTTCTGTAATCAATTTATTCTGTATATGGTAAGAAGCATTATACTATATACTGTAGGGAGTAGCCAGAACTATGGAATAAGACTCTCCTGGGATTTTTTTTCCTAGCCCTGCTCACTAGCTGTGAGTTCATGAGCAAGTCAATCATATCCTCTGCTTTAGTTTCTACATCTGCAAAACAGGAGCCATAACAGTGAACCATGTCATGGTGGTGGTGTAGAAATAAATTAAATTAAGAGAAGTGCTTAGCATAAATGTCAAGGGTGATTATGATAGCATGAGTACAAGAGTAGGGTTGATGTCCCTTAAGTAAGACACAATATCTGTCCTTGGCACTTTAAAATCTATTTGAAGATGCAAGAGGTGTACATGTCAAATACTGTATTCCATAAGTGGAAAAGAATTGGCATAGCACGCATGTATATGAGACACATGTGAGTCTAAAACCTGTTGTCAACTTATGAAATATTATTGTTTACACCACCTAAATTTATGCCCCTGAAATATTAGGTCATACACTAAGGACTTGGAAAGGTTTCAGAGCTCACCTAAAAACTCATGACAAGCTAAGATTTAGGGAGAAAACTAGCAAAAAAACATTTGTTTCCAGACTGGGCAGCATCAGGATTCCAAAAGCATTCCCAGGAACGTGAGTCTGTTTCAGTGTCCCCTAGGGGTTTTGGTCAGACATATGGCAGTCCCAGGCAGAATGAAACTAAAACATGACCTCATGGGATCCTCCTTGCAGAATGTGAGAACTAATCCCCCAGGATGAGGAGTTAACCATAGTTCAAAAAAGTCTTCTCTGTGGAGCAGACAGTGCTATAGAATTATTGGACCTGTTCTCACAGCCAAGGTCAGAATTGCGTACCCTTTGAAATCTAAGCATGAGTTGTGCAGTGTAGTGTCTATCAATGTTCTTCAAAAATGTATCCATCCCCCACATTATCTAATACAATTATAGGAATTCTATTTCAGGATCATCAAGTACAACTGCTCGTGGGGATTCAATTTCATTTTTTCCTCTAAATTTTCAATTGTCCCAGCACAATTTGTTGAAAAAGGCCACCTTGTCCTGTGGTCCTGCAGTACCACTTCTGAAATAAATCAAGTCTGTATCTGGACTCCCCTCTGTTCCACTGATTGATCTGTCTATCCCCATGCCAGCAACACACTATCTTAATTGCCGTGTTTTTATTATTAAGTAAGTCTTATCTGGAAGCTCAAGTCTCCTCATCTTGGTCTTCTTTTGAATGTCTCAGTTATTCATGGCTCTTTTCATGATTATATACTTTTGAGAATCAGCTTATCAAATCCTACCCGAAAAACCTGCTGGGATTTTATTGGGATTGCATTGAATCTACAGGTCAACTTAAAGCAACATTAGCATCTTTATAATATGGGGAAAAAAGAGTGGACAGATCTCAGATGGAGTGCAGAGAGAGAATTAACACTAACCTAAATTCTGATTTGAGCTATTACCGAGGACTGGGGAGTCTATTTATTGAAATAAGACTGTGTGTGTGACTTAAAGAAAACATAAGACTTATTACTTTGAGTAACCAGAAAAGACAGGACTGCTAAAGTTGTACTCCAGGTGGTGAGAGGACCACCTTTTCTGGATACATTTTAAGAGGAAGATAAGAGGTAAAACTAAAGTTACATTCTGATTAAATCATAAGCAGTGATGCTTCTTCAACATAACAGTTAAATTATTCAATACTAGTTTGCACTTTTCTCTCTCTCTTTTATTTATTTATTTATTTATTTATTTATTTATTTTTGAGTTGGAGTCTCACTCTGTCACCCAGGCTGGAATGCAGTGGCATGCTCATAGCCACCACAGTCTTGACCTGCTGGACTCAGGTGATCCTTCTGCCTCAGCCTTCCTAGTAGCTGGAACCACAGGTATGTGCCACCATGCCAGGCTATTTTTTTTTTTTTTTTTTATTGTAGAGACCAGGTCTCGTCATGTTGCTCAGGCTGGTCTTGACCCCTGAGCTAAAGCAATCCTCTTGCCACTGCCTCTCAAAGTGCTGGGATTACAGGCATGAGCCACCACATCTGGTACTTTTCTCTTTTGTTAGATACATATATATATATATATACACATATATGGTTAGCTATATAACACATCTTTTGTTAGATTTATTCTCAGTCGCCTTCTGTTGTATTTTCTTGTTGTTTATTATTAGTATATAGGAATACTCCTGAGTTTTACGTTAACCTTGTGTACTGCAAAGAAATCATCTTATAATCAGTTGATACATCTTCTTGGAAATACAGATTGTGGTGTTACGCTGCAGATAAAGGATGGTTTCCAGCTCTTGTTACAGTTTTATTGCAATGTTGAGTGCATTAGGCCTCAAAAGTGGTCTCTCAGATTGTCTCCCTCCTTTCACCTGCCCCAAGGCAGGAGTCTGATCTTCCCCCAGCTTTCCGATTGTGGGTCTTAACCCTCCCCAAAGAGGGTCTTGTCCAATACACTGGGGTGGGGGGGGGCGGGGGGGAGGGAATGCTGACATCATGGAGTTTCCATAAAAACCCAAGAGAATTGTGTTCCCGGAGCTTCCAGATAGCTGAACACATCAGGTTCCTGGAGGATGGTGCGCCAGGGAGGGCCTAGAAGTTCCACACTCCTTTTCCCATACCTTGCCCTACATGTCTCTTCATCTATATCGTTTGCAATATTCTCTATAATAAACCAGTAAACACATGTAAGTATTTTCCTGGGTTCTGTGAGCCACTCCCAGTGCTTAGTAGTGGGGAGAAACACCCACATTTGGACACAGATGGCCTCTTCTGTGTTGATGATTGTTGTGGTGGTTAAGCAGAGGGAAAAACTCAGTCTGGGAGAGTTGTCCTAAAGGACAGATAATAACATCAGTCTCACCTAAACTCTTCCAGGAGAGTAATGGCATTTCAAGATTCCTCTCCAATGAGGGCATTGGGATATTGCATTCCTAACCTCAAAGCCCACAGGAGTCCTGGCTTAGTTTGGAGGCACCTGGCTCTGAGTTCCCGGACTCCATGGACTTTCAGTCTTCTTTACCTACAGAAGATGAATTCTTAGCCATCACTTCCTGCTTTCATACTATCACAAGACCACTGTCCAATAAGCCTAGGGCTTTGGCTCCAATCACATTTTTCATTTTTGTCCCACTTTTGTTCCACAGAGAGGAAGGTGTTTATTTTAAGCCCGAATGCATATATATCATAAAATATGTAATCTCAGCACTCTGGGAGACTGAGGTGGGAGAAGAGCTTGAAGCCAGCAACATAGCAAAACCCTGTCCCTACATAAAAAGAAAATGAGGCCCTGGAAGTTACGTGGGTTGCCTTAAGACAACCAGTACTCCATCGAGTTTTCAAAATTTTTTAATTTAAGCTGGGCTCGGTGGCTCAGCCTGTAATCCCGCACTTTGGGAGGCCGAGGTGAGTGGATTGCTTGAGCCCGCGGGTTCGAGACCCACCTGGGCAACTTGGCGAAACCTCATCTCTACAATAAATCAAAAAAAAACTAGCCGGGCGTGGCAGCACGCGCCTGTAATTCCGGCTACTCGAAAGGCTGAGGTGGAAGGATCACTGGAGCCCAGCAGGTAGAGGCTGCGGTGGCTGGGAGTGGCCACTGCACTCCAGTCTGGGCGACAGAGTGAGACTCCAACTCAAAAAAAAAAAAAAATTTTAATTTAAAAATTGGAAATTGACAAATTATAGTTGTATATAAGCTAAGAGTCTTCAGTATTACTGTATGCTTGACTCTAGGATGATAATAATAAAATATAATCTATGTTGTAACCTCTAGTAGAGTTGCAAAAAAATTGACTGATTATTAAAGTTGCTCCTTAGACACAATAGCTAAACTCATCTTTTAAAAAAATGATTTGCCTTATGATCTCTATTTCACATTTATTTTTTATACATTGTACCTTATTCAAAACATTTCTCATGGTTGAGGCATGATAAGAATGGGTGTGGTAATGTCTGGCAAGGTGGCTCAAGTGGTTTATATTTTGATGCATCCCTTCTTTATAAACACAATAATAGCAGATAAATATTAAAATATGAAACCAAGATACACATACACACATACACACACACACACACACACACACACACACACATATCGGTTTCATATTTTAATACTATTATATACTATCCTTGCAACTTTTCTGTAAACCTAAAACAATTCTGTGTGTGTGTATGTGTGTGTGTGTGTGTTGTTAGAAGCAAAAACAAAGTTAGCTTTTTAAGACTGGTGAGTAAATTCTCAGTTATCACAATTACTATGCCAAATAACATTTTAATACTAAAGAAACTATAAAACTAACTATTACTTTAGAAGTAATGCCTCTGAATACCTCTGACTGATAAAAGATAAATGGTATGCGCTTTATATTTTCCTGTTATTATCATAATAATCCAAATTATACCTACTAGCTATTGAAAATTAAAACTGATAGATTAGAATCGTGGTGATTTTGTAAAGAATTTATTACACAAATGGTAAACATGCTACAAAATTTGTCTTATTGTTAATGCCATTACTCTTTGAATCTGAGCATGACTGAAATAGAATCTGTGAAAGCAGAAAGTGAAAGTTATGGCAAAGTTGCGCATGACTCCACTAACTACTAAATGTTGAAGAAGTGCCCCAGTATGGAGCTGATCTACAAAGGCTGAAAGAGGTATTTATCTTCTCTCTCTCTCTCCATGTGTCTCTCTCTCCCTCCCTCCCTCTCTCTCTCCTTTCCTCCTTCCCTCCCTTTTTTAGGCTCCTGGCATCCAAGGAAATCTCTATCAAAACACTATCTGATCACAAGATAAAGGAACAGATACTTAGTAACTACACATGACAAGGAATATAGACTTCACAAAAAATAAATTTTTAAATATTTATTTATTTATTTTGAGTTGGAGTCTCACTCCATCACCCAGGCTGGAGTGCAGTGGTATGCTTGACCTGCTGGGTTCCAGTGATACTTCTGTCTCAGCCTTCCAAGTAGCCAGAACTACAGGCATGCACTACCACACCCAGCTAATTTTTTATTTTATTGTAGAGACAAGGTCTCGTCAAGTTGCCCAGGCTGGTCTCAAACCCACAGGCTCAGGTAATCCACTCACCTCGGCCTCCCAAAGTGCTAGAATTATAGGCTGAGCCACCGAGCGGGCCTTTTTCTGAGCCACCGAGCGGGCCTTTTTCTTTTTTTTTTTTTAAAGATGTGGGGTACAATTCAGGGTTAGGTATACAAATGTTCATTATGCAGGTGTCCTTGTTGATGAGGTGTGCC
>CAUYQG010121972.1:0-27583 GCA_963574415.1 Tarsius wallacei | reverse complement strand
CCTTGGCACCTCTAAAGATTTCTATGTGGTGTTGATCTCAGCAAAGACACTGGGGTTATTCACACCTCTCAACTAACAGAAATTCTAAATAGGTTTCCACAAGAGGGGAGTGAAGGAAAAAGAACTCATTTTCTTTCTATCCATTTTCTCTACCAGGATCTGTGCCTTTGGAAAGGTTAGGAGGTATTTTCCCCGTATTAGTTGTAGAGTGTTACCTTCAAATATAACTTATAATTAATTAACCACAACAATTAATCTTTTTTTTTTTTTTTTTGAGATGGAGTCTCACTCTGGAGTGCAGTGGCCACTCCCGGCCACCGCAGCCTCAACCTGCTGGGCTCCGGTGATCCGCCTCAGCCTTCCAAGTAGCTGGAACTACAGGCGCGTGCTACCACGCCCGGCTGATTTTTGATTTATTGTAGAGATGAGGTGTCACCAAGTTGCCCAGGTGGGTCTCGAACCCGCGGGCTCAGGCAATCCACTCACCTCAGCCTCCCAAGGCACGGGATTACAGGCTGAGCCACCGAGCCCGGCTACAACAATTAATCTTAAGGAGCTTCATGTGCCTATTAATGAGCTCTCACCATCATGGGTACCTCCAAATTCAAGGAATTGATGACAATATTTTTCCCTAACTTATAAAAATATTTTGTGCCTATCCTGTATCCAGAAAGTGAAGAAATGTATTTTAATCAAAACATATGAAATTATTGCCTTATATAGAATGTTATCTGTGGGTTTCTATCCCAGGATATCTTCCCTTGATCTCTAAACATTCAATTAAGTACTTAAGGACACACATTAGAAGTATAAAATATAGCTGTAGGGCAAAAAGCCTCCACATCTTTTCCTGTAGTAAATAAAACTCTTTAATCCATAATCAGGAAAAGAAAAATGATTTTTAAAATATGACCTTTTAGGTTTCTATTGCTTACTGGGCACTTTCAATATTTTCACAAGTATGAATAATGTTTAATTTCCTTCAGGGCCTTTAAGGTTGGCCAGGCAAATGTGGATTTACTACAAGAAAATTAAGTATGTACTAAAGGTAATTTTGATGAAAGATTCTAAGAAAAATACCCTTCCAAGGGAACTGTGGTGAAGTACAGGTTTCCTCACTTAAGTTTTAATCCCTTTATTTATCTGATGATAAAAAAATCTAGATACAGGGCAAAATGAAGGTGTCTACATGGCCTTCTGTGAGTGAAATGCCTGTAACCTTTGACTTAAAAGCTATTACAGTGAAAGCACGTACTTCCACATTAAAAATAGATGATCTGGAGCCAATACCTATTTTTCACATGCTCTAAAATACAAATTTGGATAAAGCACATGTTTACATAGTTTCAGCGAGACCTCCTTCCCTACATCCTTGCAGTGGGCAAATGCCTAATATTCATAAAAGAGATTTATATCATTCAAGGGAATTACCTATTTTAATTTTCATATGTAACATAAGGAAAATTTAAACTAATCAGTTTCTTCTCCTCTCTCTTTCCTTAATCTTTCCATCTACCTATATAAATCTTTCTACCTACCTTTGTCTCTCTTTCCTATAATCCTCTCAAAGTTTCTATCTAAGACAGCTGAAGCAGGGGTTAGAGTCATCGAAAGAGTCACACAACCTAAGGTTAATCCCTAGACTACAGCTTCCATTCCTATCACACGAGGCAACATTTAATAGTCTTGCTTATGCAGCTTGGTCCTAATGGGGCATTAAAAAAAAAACTAAAGACTTTATGCACATCTTCTAAGAATCTGACCATAACATGTACCTCATTCTTCCAAAAGCAGATTAAGCCATTCGTTACATTTAATAACATCTTATAAAACAGTATTACTAACTTATTCACTATCATACTTTTTGCATCTTAACCTAAAAAATAAGGATCTATGCCTCTTCTGATACAGACCTACATAATTACAAAGCATAAAATGCAGACAATGTCTTATGAGTTTTTGCATTTTGTAGCCTGTAATTTATCTGCAGAAAATTTACATTCATAGCAAGCTTATTTTTATTCCAGGTATTCTTTTGTCTAGATCAAAGTGGTATAGCAATAGTCTTACTATGATGAGGTATTTAAGGCTTATAAGGGATAATCCTACTGATTTTGCTTGAGGAAGGCATACTCTCTGGCTTCTTCACAATCACCTTGCAGGGACTGGTGACTGCTTCTTTTGAGCAACCATTAGCAACTGCAGGCTGATTCTGGCTTAATGGCATCCTTCAGATTATTGTTACTTCCAACAAGGTAAGAACCCAGTGAAATCTCTGGTGTCTGAGGAAGTTGGACATTCTAAAGAAAGAAATAAAATGCTCAGACCTTGATATTAAGCATAAGGCCTATCAACGCAAACAAATCCTTGAGAGAGCAATTTTTTAAAACACTGATAAACTATGGTGTGTCAAAAAGCTCTACATTTTCCCCAAGATATTGCCAACAAGAAAGAAAAAATAAAACAAAACAAAAAAAGGCAAGAGGGGACAGATTGACAGTTCACACTGAATCCTTTCTTTCTACATAATTTTTCAGCTTGAGGCTCCTAACCTTTTTAATATTCCTAACAGCACGCTTGCAATATCACATACAGCATCCCTGCTAAGAGGCTCCATGAGGAAAAGAAGAAAAATGTGAAGAAATACATGGGTTTTACCTGGCATGAATAAGACTACAATGCAAATAAGAATATAACCCTTCTGGGATCATCAGTTTTACACATGTGAATGAGTTCCACATATTATGGGTTCTATTCATAATTAGATACTGGGAAACTGTTCTGAAGAGAAAACAAATGCTTGAAACAGATCTTTAACAAGCTGTGAAATGGCTGAACAGTCAACAATAATGAAACACCAACAATGAAATTAAAATCTGCCCAAATAAATCCATTGTTATGAACATTAATAAAAGTAACATTATATATGTCAAAAATGCTTGCACTAGTTAAATGTGGAAATAGCCTTGCATCCTTCCACAACCATTGCCTTACTGTTGGCTACATTAGAATAAACTCTTTTTTTTCCAGTCAGACTCTCACTCTGTCGCCCAGGCTGGAATGTAGTGGCACACTCATGGCCACCACAGCCTCGACCTGCTGGGCTCAGGCAATCCTTCCGCCTCAGCCTTCCAAGTAGCTGGAACTACAGGCACGTGCTACCACGCCCAGCTAATTTTTTGATATATTGTAGAGACGGGGCCTCACCAAGTTGCCCAGGCTGGTCTCAAACTCCTGGGCTCAGGCAGTCCACTTGTCTGGTCTCCCAAAATGCTGGGATTACAGGCTTGAGCCACCACGCCCGGTCAAACTCTTATTTTTAATAGTGTGTCAGAAATAATTTTCCAGATTACCTAGTCTCTAAACCTGATAGGATTTTAGAATAAATGGCGAGAGGTACTCATAGATTTTTCCACTGGATACTTTAATGGTCTTAATATGAAGTAAACAGGATGTTAGACATGTTCCATTTTAAGTAAATCCAATCCCAAGTGTACAGCATTTTTGAAGCCATTAAATTATAAGAAGACTATTTAAATAAAATATGAATCCATATCATATAAAAGTATCCACTCTGAATATAGAATTATCCTTATTTAAAAATGAAGTGGCTGGGCACAGTGGATCATGCCTGTAATCCCAGCACTTTGGGAGGCTGAGGCAGAACTGTTAAAGCCCAGGAGTTTGAGACCAACCTGGGCAACACAGTAAGACTGTGTCTCTACTAAAAAGAAATCCAAAAATTAGCCAGGCATGGTAGCACACACCTACAAGTTCCAGCTACTCGAGAGGCTGAGGCAGAAGGATTGCTTAAACCCAAGAGGTCAAGGCTATGTTGAGCAGTGATTGTGCCACTGTACTCTCAGCCTGGGTGACAGAGTGAGACCCCAATTTTTTTAAAAAAGCAACTATTTAAATATAACTATTTTCAGGATCCCCATCACTAATGTGAGCCTCCAAAATAATAAAATAGAAACATTAAATCAACTATTCCTTTATAGACTCCTAGTAGACAAGCACATTAGAATCCCAGAACTTAAATCAGGTATATAAGAAAACAAGTTTCTAAAATCAATAAATTATAGAAAGACTATTCATAGTTTAAATACGAATCCAGCCAGGCACAGTGGCTCACGCCTGTAATCCCAGCAGTTTGGGAGGCGGAAGCAAGAGGATTACCTGAGCTCGGGGGTTTAAGACCAGCCTGGGAAACTTGGTGAAACCTCATCTCTACAATAAATTTAAAAATTAGCTGGATGCAGTGGCACACGCCTGTGGTTCCAGTTTCTTGGAAGGCTGAGATGGAAGAATCATCTGAGCCCAGCAGGTCGAAGCTGCGGTACCCACAGCAGTGCCACTGCACTCCAACCTAGGCGACAGAGTGAGACTCCAACTCAACAAAAAAATAAAATATGAATCCATATCACAGAAGAAGTTTCACTCTGAATATGAAATTTTCCTGATTAAAAAATGCAGCTATTGAAAATGTATTCTTTAAAAGCTTTTAGCATTCCCCTCACCAAAGAGAGCCCCCAAATATGAAAAAACAGAAACATTAAATCAATTGTTCTTCTACAGACTCTTAAGTAGACCAGGAGGCTAGAAGCTCATCTCAGAGATGTCTATCAATATTTATCCAGAGAAATCCTTATAACTTCTTTCTCCTACTGTACATGTTCTTTCTCCTTCTGATTTAGCAATCAGATCAGAAGTTGCAAATGAGATGGGAAGCAAATAAGACAGACTGCCGAGATAGCATACAGTAAATGCAGTTTATGTGATTCTGCTGCCTGTGTAACTGATTCAGATACATGTTAGTAACCTTTATTCAAATCAACATGCAAATGTCTTGTCCATGCACACTACAGCATGTATTCAGCAGCCTCTCTGTTCAGGGTACTTTTTGAGTTGCACAGTTACCAGTAAAGTGACGGGCACGACCCCTAGCTAAACAGAAGAGCCAGAATAGGTGCGTTATTTCCCACCTCCCTCACTTCCCCAAGGTTTCCTGTCATCTCCCTGATGACATTTGACATATTTCTGAACAATCAGTTCCCATGCAAGACTCCATGGACTGTCTCATGTATTTCTACAGAGCTTTTCTCTGTTCAGGCACATGTAATCAAAGGATCGACATGATTAACAGTGGTGACTTTTGGTTTGGTTTTGCTTTAAGACTAGAATCTCCCTGAGCTACAGGAACCACAATCCTTTCTTAACGATAACCAGGTAAAATATCAAAACATTCTTTGCAAGGACTGGAGCAATTTAACATGTTTCTTCTTTATTTTCATAATTCTCATAGTGTATATTATAAAGCGGTTCACAAAGCTTGGTTTCTGTTTCTGGATTTCACTCATTGAAACATTTCCAATACTTTCAGTGAGATGATAATAAGGATATTCAACACATAGCACCAGGCGCCATGGCTCATGCCTGTAATCCCAGCACTTTGGGAGGCTGAGGCAGGATGTCTGAGCCCAGGTGTTTGAGTTCAGCCTGAACAAACATAGTGAGACCTTGTCTCTTAAAAAAAAAAAAAAAAAATTAGCTGGGTGTGGAGGTGCATGCCTGTAGCCCCAGCTACTTGGGATGCTCCGTCAAATGCCTGAGCCCAGGAAATGAAGGTTGTGGTGAGCCATGACGGTGCCACTGCACTCCAGCCTGGACTACAAAATGAGATTCCTACTAAAAAAAAAAAAAGAATATTTGACATATAAAGTTAATTACATTCCTAATAATAAATTTAGGCAGAATTCTGTGTTGAAACTAATTTAGGATCTGACAGGGAGTACCATTTCAACTTACAGCATCTTATTCTCTAAAAACAAGAAGATTCAGTGAAGCAGGAACATCTGGTACATTGTAACACAATGTAAAGTAAACTATTATCAAATTAAAATATAGCTATTCCAGCCCCAATAAAAAAACAAGAACCATAGGTGGCATATCAACAACATCCCTTTGTTTAATATGGGTAATACCCATATACTTACACAGTTTTTGTAAAAGTTTATTAAAGAGGCAAACATTTCTCTTCTTTTTGCCTCATCAGTTCCTTAGCAAATCCTTCTTTCTAGAATACAAATACGAATTGTACCCATCTTGCCCACTTTATCTAAAAATATTAAATTGAACCTGACTAATGGAGTTTTTGTTATATTAACAATGTTTCTTCATATAGAAAAGGAAAAATTACCTTGGAAATTTAAACCAAAACAATTGGTGTAATATTAAACTCCAAGTCCTTCTAAATTGAAGTGCTGTATTTGATATAACTCAAAATGTCACAATTGTGACTATATTTAGTTATTCATTGCAAAGAAATCTTTGTAAAACCCTTTATCAAAAGGCATTTTGCATGAAAGTAACAGCTACGAGTGAAATGTTTTCTCAGTGATTTCAAAGTTAAACATCAGTATATGGTTGGTTTGCTAACTATTAAAATCATTATGACATAGAAGCAATTCACAGAGATCATGACATCAGAAATACTATTACTAAAGTGAGAATTTCCTGAGGATTAATAAATAAATGGGATGACTAATCTCTTAGTTTGTCACATAAAGATAAATCTGTGTTTGCTAGTTATGGCAGACTTATTAGATGATAAAAATTAAGAGTTCATTAACTTGGTAAACAAGATATATGAATCAAGTTATTGTAGACAAGACTTCCTAACTCATTCCTAGTTGCTAATGTGGATGTTTGATGCCACTCTTATCTTAAAACATTAATTAAAAAATATAATGCTGATAATACTTTTCTGATGTCAAATATTTCTAGCATTAGATGCATATGAAAGATTATTGGCCAGGCACGGTGGCTCAAGCCTATAATCCCAGCACTGTGGGAGGCTGAGGTGAGGGAATTGCCTGAGCCCACGGGCTGGAGAACAGCCTGGCAACTTGGCGGGACCTCATCTCTACAATAAATCAAAAAATTAGCTAGGTGTGGTAGCACATGCATGTAGTTCCAGCTATTGCAAGGCTGAGGTGGAAAGATCGCCTGAGCCCAGGAGGTAGATGCTGGGGTGGCCTGAGCGTGCTACTGCACTCCAGCCTGGGTGATGGAGTGAGACTCAACTCAAAAATAATAATAAAAGAAGATTATTTATACTTAAGGTAGTTTATATGGCCTTCTCTTTCTTATTGATTCCCGCCTCCTGCACTAATTTAACCCAATTCATCTACAAATTCTAACAGTTCTAACCCCCAAATATATTCCAATCTGTCCACTTTTGTCCATCTCATTGTTACTTCCCTGGTTCAAGCCATCCTCCATCTTCCATAGAGACACTTAACAATGGTCTCCTAATTGAGATTCTTATTTCCTCTTCTCTTCCATTATCCATTTTCCACATAGCAGTAAGATTCTTTTTAAACACCCACATCACATCCTGTCTCTCCTTTGCTTAAAACCATTCAGAGATGTCCCATAAAAATCAACTTTGCCTGTAAAATCCTACATGAACCAAGCCCTGCCTGCCTCTGTGACTTTCTCTACTACTCTGTCCTCACTTACATCACTGCTGCCTTCTCTTTATTCCTGGAATTCACCAAACCTAGTCCCAATTCCTGATTCTGCTAAAATGCTTTGCTCCCGTGTTTTCACATGTCCGATGCTCCTGCATACTCAGGCTTCGGTTCAGCTGCCATCTTCTGAGGACTTCCCAAGCCAGAAAACCTAGGGCAGTCCCCAAATAGCCATCATGACCAAGTAATTAGCAGCACTTCTCCTGGGTTATTTTCTTCAAAGCACTTACCGTTCTATAAAATAATCTGTTCCATTAATTTTTTAATGTGTTTATTCCCCGTGTATCCCACTAGAAATAAGAACCTCCTTATAGCAGGCACTTGATTTGTCTTTCTAACAAACCATGGCTAGAAAATAGCGGAAGCTCAATAGAGAATCTGTTAATTGAATAAAAAGCCCCCAAATGTGTGAGTGCATTTTGAATTTTTATGTTACAAAATTAAAGATAGCCTTTGATAAGCAGGAGCATCTCTAGATACTAATAATTTCAAAAAATGTGACTCTAAAAAGGTTGTTTGGTCACCTGGAACAAATAATTTGCTGACCGTTAAATAGGTTATAGCTGTTATCTATAAATATCAACAAAGCCAATAAAGTAGCACATTGTTTATTTTTAATTCAGCTATCTGTACAAAACATAAGAAAAACTAGGAAATTATTTTGAAATAAAGAAAAAGAAGTCTCAAGGCAGGTAGGAAGAGGTGTCTTAAAATATATATGGAGCAAGAGGTTAGATTTTGGAAAGCATCTTTTGATCTTGATAAAAGGTCTGACTTTTATTCTGGAGAGAATTCATGGAAGTAAAAAACAAACTTCCTCATGTCATGTGGAGTCCAATGAACTATTACAACGTCATTAAACATGCGTGCACGCACACTCACACACACACACACACACACACACACACACACACACACATGCAAGACATCCTCTCTCAAGGAAGTAGAGCTTAACTGCTCACCCCTTGAGTACAGGTTATACTTAGTAACTTGTTTAAAAAAAGCAAGACATGGGCCGGTAGCTCACACCTGTAATCCTAGCACTTTGGGAGGCTGAGGTAAGAGGATTGCCTGAGTCCATAAGTTTGAGACCAGCCTGGGCAACATGGTGAGAACTCGCCTCTACAGTAAATAAAAAAATTAGTTGGGCATGGTGGCACACGCCTGTAATCCCAGCTACTTGGAAGACTGAGGCGGAAGGATCACCTGAGCCCAGTAGATCAAGGCTGCAGTAATTGTGATCATGCCACTGCACTCCAGCCTAGGTGACAGTGAAACTCCAACTAAAAAAAACAAAAAAAAACAAAAAAGCAAAAGCAGAGCATAGAAAGAGAGAGAAAAAGTGACCTTATAGTACCAAACATGGTAAATATGACCTTGTTCAGGTGATCAAGGTTAGCATCAACAGAGACAAGTCATACTGATAGCAGAAATTCTTGATATTAGTGAGAAGAATCGTACTTCACCTCTCTGTTCAAGCTCCCAAAAACCCATAACCCCAGTATTGCCATGAGGAAAACTTCAGACAAACTTAAATTGAGGGGAATTCTACAAAACATCTATCCAGCATTCCTGCAGATTGTCAAGGTTTTTTGATGAAAAACAAGAGAAAACTGAGAAACTACCACAGATTAGTTGAGGCTACAGGGACATAGCAACTAGATGAAATATGGATAGTGGACTTAGTGGATGGGTTCTCGAAACCAAAAAAAGGTAGGGGGTATATTAGGAGAAAATCAGCGAAATCTGAATCGAGTATGGAATTTAGTTAGTAGTAATGAACCAATGTTGGTTCCTTAATTTTGAATGTACCGTAGTAATAAGAGATGCTTACAATAGATGAAACTGAGTGTGGGGTCTATGGGAACTCTACACTATCCTATAGATAGTAACTTTTATTTAAGTATAAGTTCAGCAACTTTTCAGTAATGCTAAACTTATACTTAAACAAAAAGTTTACTTAACAAGCAAGGCAACTCTGCATGAAATAATTCCAAGCATATTTACTGATATGCTCAGGGAGAAGTACAGCATGTACAACATACAATCACTTGTATATTAAAAATTCTTTGTGTGTGTACACGTACTTGGATATGCATAAAATCTTCCTTTAAAGATGGATAGATTACTTTTGTGAAATTTAGTATCAATAGCTTACACTGGAATAGCAATAGTAGCACTAATACAGAACTTACTACATATCAAGCATGACTCTTATGTGCTATATATGTACTAACTCATTCATTTCTAACAAACAACCACACAATCAGTGCTATTATGTAGGCAAAAGATTTTCAGTATAACTACTGGCATTATTTTCTAATGACCTGGGCATTTCCCTTTGGTCGCTTATAAGCTGTTTAGATGAAATTTTACCACTGAAATTATGTCTTCATTTCTTATCCTCCTTCAACAATATAATGGAAATCTGGCAGTGGGCCCAGGTATTCGGCATCTTCTTTAAAGATTTACCATCCTAAACAAAGAACTGAGTATCTATCACATGTTCTCACTCATATAGTAGACCTTGATCATCCAACGTATTACCATAAGAAAATGACTGACAGTGGTGGGAAACTATGGCGGGGGGAGGGGTAGGGTGATGGAATTAATGGTAGTAAATATCTGTCTGGGGATGGGGAGACACCTCTTATCAACAAGGGTGCCTGAACGAAGCATATTTGTATACCTAACCCTTAACTGTACCCCACAATATCATAATAAAACATATTAAATATTAAAAAATAAATACATAAAAAATAAATAAATAAAATGCAAACTGAAGTCTAATTCTGAATGATTTATGCTGGCAATCACCAGTTTTCTCCATTCTAAATACCAACTCCAGGAGGTGATCTCAGAATAGAGAGCAAATTATACTATTTCAAAATTTTTAAAAAATCAATTTTATGATGTGGAGGCTATAGTTGTATAAGTAAACATCATATATGGTGTCTATGATTTCATTTTTGAATTAAAAATATTTATGTAAATATGTTTTGGGAAAATGAATGAATAAATCATAGAAATTATAACTCTAATTTGGGTCCTTTTTTTAGCATTCATATCTTTATTGGTTTGGGTGATCACTACAACTTCTTTTACTTCAAGTGTTGTCACTCACTCCTTGTATTTTAGTTATCATTCATTCCAGACTCAAATTAGAAAGACATCAGAGGCAGTTTTTATTTTAATAGTCATGCAAAGATAAAAGTAGTAAAATGAAAAATAAGTGACTCTCCTTCAGGTAAAAAAGTATATATATATTAGAATAAGGTAAACCATTTTTGTGAAGAAGAAATACAAATACTGAACTAAAATTTGTAAAAACTCCTTATCTTACTGTGTTTTTCTTTCATTCATAATCAAAACCAAGTAGTCTTAGTAACTAAAATTTTAATAAATGTAGACTTCTTGTTGGTGTTAAGAGCTGAAATACATCATTATCGCAATCCTTGGTGCCCATAGTCATTTAAACTTGTGACTTATGTTTAATTATTATATAATCGTCATGCATCTCTATATCTACATACAGAATTAATCATATTTCTATAAAATGGACAACTTATAATGAAAAACAGGAAGACTGAAGTTCTGTGAAATTTGAGATGACTCTTTATATAACACTATGAAAACTTAATTAACATTAAAAGATAAATGAATAAAATAAAATTCAAGCAGAAGCCATGTCATATACTTTTTAAACTATTTATTGTTCTACTTATTGAGTCATAAATGTATGAAAGAGGAAAATCACAAAATACTCTATCAGTAGCCAATACTGGCTGGGCACATTGGCTGATGCCTGTAATCCCAACATTTTGAGAGGCTCGGGCAGGAGAATTAGTTGAGCCCAGGAGTTTGAGACTAGCCTAGGGAATGAAAGGACATCTCTTCTATACAAAATATCAAATAAATTATTCAAGTATGGTGATGCATGCTTATAGTCCCAGCTACATGGAGGCTGAGGCAGAAGAATTAACCTGAGCCCAGAAAGTGGAGGCTGTAATAAGTAGCGATCCTGCCACTACTCTCTAGCCTGGGTAACAGAACGAGAACCCTGACTTAAAAAATAATAATAACAAATGCTTTTTAAAAAACGTGCCTATACTTACATTAAATGTATTTTTTATTCTGTATTTCTTTTATCTTTAAGATATTTTACAACACAATGTAACCTTTATCTATCCTTCATCATTTTTAGTGCTTCATAACCCTAAAACATACTACATTTACTTTTGTATCTTCACATGTGTTTCATGTTTTCACTTAAATTTTTTAACTTCAAATTGTTTGAATTTAGCTGATGTATGAGAGAAATTAGAAGGTCTAATTCGCCGGGCTCGGTGGCTCAGCCTGTAATCCCGCCTTGGGAGGCTGAGGTGAGTGGATTGCCTGAGCCCGCAGGTTCGAGACCCGCCTGGGCAACTTGGCGAGACCTCATCTCTACAATAAATCAAAAAAAAAAAAAAAAATCAGCCGGGGGTGGTAGCGCGCACCTGTAGTTCCAGCTACTTGGAAAGCTGAGGCGGAAGGATCGCCTGAGCCCAGCAGGTGGAGGCTGCGGTGGCCGGGAGCAGCCACTGCACTCCAGTCTGGGTGAGAGAGTGAGACTCCAACTCAAAAAAAAAAAAGAAGTTAAAAAAAAAAAAAGGTCTAATTAGGTAAAGGTAAACTCTTAGTCACCTAAAACTGCCAAATAGCCATCATTCCTTACTTTTTAAACATAATAAATTATATGAGTTTTCTTAATAAGTCTTAATTCTTTGGAATTTTTATGAATTCTTAAAATATGCAGTTTTATCTTTCAATTCCACTTTTTAATTGATCCAACTTTGTAGAATTTATTTTTCACCATCAGCACCATACTATAACAGAAGGCTATTAGGTACATAACAAAGTAAATAAAACATATATTTAGGGAGAAATAATTACAAACAACAGAATTTTGACAGAGTAGGTAATAATTAATAAAAAATATAAGCCATTCCTCATCTACCCTGACATGACACTCATTGTGAAAAACAGTACAGATAATGGCAACCCAAAGAAAAACTATATTTTTCAAAAAGTAGTCAAATTAATTGAAACTTTACCTCTTGTATCCATGATATTAACATCTCCTTTCTAAAAAATCAAATAACTGTTGGCTCTTTTGGAAAATATTTAACCTCTCAGCATTAGAAAACTAATTTAGGTAAACATCCATTGGCTCTAGTAAAACTCAAGCACTGAGTTGCAGGCTTTCCAATGTCACTTTCAGCTACAAAAACTCAGTATCATAACTTTTCCCAAAACATTACATTTCAGAGCAATACAAATCCAGTTCAGTTTTTCACACAGTCTTCATGTGTTTACTATATTATTAGGTTTGATGTTCTTAATCATGAATTTAAAGTATAACAAAATTCTCAGCCAAAAATTGTATTATGTATATATACTCAGAAGAGGGTTGACCGAGTCATATGGTAGTTCTACTTTTATTTTTTTGAGAAATCTTCATACTGTTTTCTATAATGGCAAGACAAATTTACATTCCCACCAAAAGTGTGCAGAGTTTCCCTTTTCTCCACATCCTTGCTATTATTTATTAGCTTTTGTCTTTTTATAATAATCATTTTATTAACTGTGAGGTGATAGTTTATTGTGGTTTTAATTTACATTTCCCTAATGATGAGTGATGTTAAGCACATATTCATTTACATATTGACCACTTGTATGTTTTGTTTGGAGAAATGCCTATCCAGGTTCTTTGCACTTTTTTTTTTTTGAGTCATGTGATTTGTTTTGCTATCATTTCATTGTTTGAGACCTTTACATATTCTGGGCATTGGATCCTTGTCAAATGTACGGTTTGCATAATTTTTCTCCCATTGTATAGATTATCTCTTCACATTGTTGATTCTTTCCTTTGTTGTGCAAAAGTTGTTTACTTTGATGTAATTTCATTTGTCTACTTTTGTTTTAGTGCTTGCTTTGGGGGTTATATCCAAAAATCATTGCCCAGATCATTGCCATGTAGCTTTTTCTCTGTTTTCTTCTAGTAGTTTTATAGTTTCAGATCATACATTTAAGTCTTCAATCTATCTTGAGATGATTTTTGTATTTCTTGAGAAATAAGGGTCTATTCATTATTCTGCATGTGGACATCCACTTGTCCTAACTTAAGTGTTCTTGGCACCTTTGATGAAAGTCAACTGACAATCAATAATGAATTTTATTTTACTGGACTCTGTAGTCTCTTCTATTCATCTATGTGCTTGTTTTTTATGCTGGTGTCATGATTTTTTAATTACTACAGTTTTGTAATATATTTTAGTGTTGGGTACCATGATGTCTCCAGAACTGCTCTTTTTTCTTAATATTGATTTGGCTATTTTCGGTCTTTGTAGCTCCAGGTGAATTTTAGGACTGTTTTTTGTCTACTTCTGTAAAAAATGTCATTGAAAATTTGAGAGGAATTGCGTTGAATCTATAGATTGATTTGAGTAATGTGGGCATTTCAACAATATTTATTACTCCAATTCACGAACATGGTATAATTTCTATTTATTTGTGTCTTGTTCAATATTTTCACAAGTATTTTATGGTTTCCAGTGTACAATTCTTTCATCTACTTGGTTACATTTATTACTAAATATTTATTCTCAAGTATTTTACTTTTTTAAGTCATTTTTGCTGGGGTTGGGGTTTTTATTATTTTTTTAAATAGTTAATAGTTATTACATAAAAACACTGCTAATTTTTGTATATTCATATTGTATCTTGTCACTATGCTGAACTATTTTATTTATTCTAACTTTTTTGTGGAGTAGTTAGGATTTTTCTAAATAAAATATTATGTCATCTTTAAACAGGAACAATTTAGCTTACTCCTTCAATTTGAATGCCTTTTTTCCTTACTATCGTCTAATTGCTTTTTCCTTTTCTGCTCTCATTTTTTTAGTCCAATTATACATAGTTTAGATTATATTATACTCTTTTACAGTTTATTGAGGATATGTTTATAGGTTTTCAATTTTTTGTTTACTTATTTAATTTACTATCTTTGCTTTAGTTTGATAATGTAACTCTACTTGCCTTAAAGTTCATTGCTTCTTTATTCTCCATTGATTAATCAGCTGGCTCTTTGTTCCATTCAATGCATGCTTTATCATAGATATTTTAACTTGCAGATCTAATATTTGCTACTATTTCTATTTGCTATAGCTCTCCTGAAATTTTCTATATTTTATTCATTATATTCATTCTTTTCTATAATTCTATATTTCTATTTTTTTCTTATGCCTGATAAGTTTTGTTTTGCACTGAGGATTGTGGATGTTACTCTGAATTGAACCTGGATACTTTGTGTCTTTCTCTGAAATATTGATTTCTTTTCTAGCAGACATTACTAACAGATACCTTTCATATTGTGGAAGTTTAGTGTTAGGCTTGTTTAAGTTGGCATATTTAACTTTTTTCCAAGTTATTAGTACTGTAATATTATTTTTATTACTAAGACATGGCTCTTTGATGAAGTCCACTGAAATTCCATTGCATTCATCTAGCCCTTAGGTTTTTTAGTTTTTAACTTTGAAATGTAACTTTCTTAAAACTGAACAGTTATCGCAATCTCCACTCAGTATTTTATTTTATTTTTTTAGTTTTCTTCCTATTTTAGTTTACTCTGGAATTTTTAGTACCATGTCCTTGATACACGTAGTTTAAGGGTCACCCAAGTGTTTGAGTGAATTTTATATATTAGCAAGTTTAGGCTTTCCCATTGTGACATCTTCTATTTTGGATTGCTTTGCCTAAATGCACAGCTACTCTGTTGGGCCAGAATCTTGACTTCTATTCTTCCTTCTAATGATACTCTCACTTTCTGCATGCACTGTATTACCTACGTACTGTGGCTGTCACTAAGTATTCCCAGAAGAAAATTGGATTAAAAATGAAGCTTTAGACACTGTGAATTCCATTCTTTAAGAACTATATATCCTCTAGCTCCTACCTATTATATTGTAAGCTCTTTAATACTTTTGGAAAATTGATTTTTATATATTTTTTAATTTTTGATTTCAGGAATGATAATCTGATACAAACTTTACATTCAATTATTTTCAGAAGCCAGAATAAAATATCTATGTTGGAAGAAAAGAGAAACATGATATATGGCTAAGCCTGTATTCAATTCATTCAGTAATTAAAAGTAGTAGTGAAAAACAGACCATAAAATATAGTTTTAAACAATAGTAACATATTTATAATAAGTTTACACTGGCTCAGAGAACCTGAGGTCTTGCACAGATTAAAAGAAGGCTAGATATGTCTTTTAACATTACCTTGGTTTTTGGATGTATTCGGATAAATATAGTTTTATGAGGTCTATATCATTCACTTCAGTTCATCAGAGGAGAATAAAAAGGAGAGTGATCTGAATGTAAGCAATACCTAGGAATCCTTTTTAAATTACTATCCACTTTTTGTTGTCCTGTTGTACAAAACTTTTACATTTGATTGATTGGTGGACTGATGCAGAAGTGTGAGAACTGGGTGATGAATTTTATTTTAATTATGTCTTTTCCAAATTTTGAAATTCTTTATGGATAAAAGACACAATAATGATTTTCTCTTTATCTAGTCACAATATCATTTTCACATCATGACTTAGGCATATTTTGTGAAACATAAAGAAGTTATACAAACATTGAGGATCCTTGAAAATTAACCTTTGAGCAATTTTTTTAGAAAAATATGATTATAATGAGATGTGTAGTTGAAGATTCTAGTCATCTCTTTGAAAGGGAGGCATCTTATTCAAAAAAGATGCTTATCTTTGATTTAAAATTCAGTTTTTATTTGAAATTTTATTAACAGAGATGGAACAAAAATGCCATTTTGTGCTTTAAATCTACACTTTCACAGTCTGATATAAACAAGTAGTTTTCAAAATACAGTATAATTTTGAGAGCTGGATAAAAATAAAAATATATGTAGAATCTGGGAAATTAAATTTATGGTAAGTTTCTCAGGTGATCCTCATGTACAAAACTTGAAGGCAACTGATTTCACAGGTAGATTTTTGTCCAGTTTGGTCAGAAAATCATGATTAAAATTCAAATTTCTTATTTTCTTTTGAAGCTTCAAAGGTTTTCACATCATATTGATAAAATGCTTAGAAACAATAGCCCATAGACCAAACTTATAAGTAGAAATTGACAACAGTTTCCTCACATAAAGTTAAAATAATGACTCAAAAAAGCAAGTCAAAAGGCAGAGTAGCCAACTGTAGTATATTATTCCAACTACACCTCTTGCTTTACATTAAATCCTCTCCCTTAAAATTACAGTGTCAAAAGACTATATAGCCTCAAATTTCAAGAGTCATAATGAAACCCACTCATCAAAATAAGTAGTAGTGAAAAGCAGAAACCATAAAATATAGTTTTAAACAATAGGAACATATTTATAGTAAGCTTACACTGGCTCAGAGAACCTGAGGTCTTGCACAGATTAAAAGAAGGCTAGATATGTCTTTTAACGTTACCTTGGTTTTTGGATGTATGCGGATAAATATACCTTTACTAGGTCCATATCATTCACTTCAGCTCATCAGAGGAGAATAAAAAGGAGAGTGATCTGAATGCAAGCAGCACCTAGGAATACAGAGCACAGTCTCACCTAATATGCCCTGAGGTTTATGATCACTTCATGAAGGACTCACTATTTAGATGTAGGCTTATTATGCCATGATATGGAGACTCCAAATCAAAAAAATGAGATTAAATATTAATTTTTATATGGAGTTACTTTTTCAGTCTTTAGGAAATGCTGAATGCTATTCAGTAAATGGCTCTAGTACGGTTTTTAAAAATACATTAAGAGGATATAATTTTCTTGCATAGAATTTTTATTTCTACTTTGTTTAAATATAACAGTGCTTTATTATAGTACTGACACCTCACAATATGTGGAAGTGAGATACACAGGTCTCTCGTATATGTGGTAAAGGTGCCATTTTACCAAGTTTGGGTAAAACTTGAAATTTCTTAAGATCTATCTTCTACGTTCACTACTGTGTCATCGGCTGTATCCTCAAGGATTAGTGGATTTCTTACAGGTTTTGGTCTGTGGAAGGTATTTCTTCTGTCTGTTGCATGGAAGCACATAAGGAGCATTAATGTAAAAATCCATTAAGTGCATTAAAATTTCTAGTTCAGTTAATAGTATTAAGCAAAAGTTATTTTCTTAGCTTTGACAGATATAGTGGGCTTATGTAAGATGTTAATGTTAAGAGAGTTGGAGAGTTGTACAGGAGAACACTGTCTTGGAAATTCTTCTAGAAATCTAAAATCATTTCAAAATTTAAAATTACTTGACAGGCTATCATGTGGCACTGAAGAAAATTTACTTGAGGAATTTTCTGATACTTTTCTTCAATAAAGATGGGAGCACAATTTCACAGTTGTCCTTCATTTCCTTTTTTTCCCTTTAGGACTCTTTAAATAAATGATTTTTCCCTGGGCCTATTGATCCTCATGGAATAGTCACAGGATAAATGCTTACTGAATGAGTCAGTCCTTTTGATGTATTTAAAGAACCTTTTATTATTGGGATTTGTATTGCCTTGAAAGCTGCTCCTAAAATTTTCTTTTGACTCACTTAAGTTTGAATTGCCCCCAACCTGCCACATTGTGTGCTTTTTGATTCTCTTTATGAAAGACACCCATGATGATTTGAAAAGATACATACTGCACTCAGCCCTTTGGCTGTCATGATGGATTCTTTTTACTTTGATAGTTATCTATCCCTACGTGTTTTTTTATTTTACAATAAGACCTTTGATATGAAATGTACATATCAATATAGATCAAAAGAGGCTAAATCAGGGCACTGACTAGAGAAGATAGAATAACCTATTGAGTACAATAATGTCTGGTCTTAAACTTCCTTTTGAAATGCTCCCTGGGTTTTTGCAGGTTTTTCTCACATTTTTATCATCCAGGTAAGTGCCATTCTTCATGTTTGATTTTCATGTTTATATGTACAGAAATTTTTCTTGTCTTCCTCATGTTTAGGTCATCCTGCTCTCTAAGACTGAACATTCTTTTTCTGTGTTCTTGATTCATGCACTCTATTTAGAGCTTTCTTTGGTAGCCTAGTCCTTCAACTATTTTCTCTTGCTTGAATCCTGAATAACATTTCTCTCCTTTCAATCTGTTCATTCAGCCATTTAAAACATACTCAAATCTCACTAATTCTGGAAAACAAACACTGTGCTAGCTTGTTTCATCCTCAACAAATGAACAAAAAAAAATCTCAAAGGCTATGTATGCTCACTATTTCTTATTCTTTAGCAACTACCCATTCTTTAATTCTCTAGCATTTTTACCACCTTTATTGCATTTTGAAGTTGTTCTTCCAAAAGCCCCAGTTACTTACTAGTACCAAGTATTTCTGGATTATTGGTTACTATTAAACTGCAACTTTCTAGAAATTATTTTGCATTGACTTCCATAATACTCATCTCCTAGGACTATTCTGACATCAATTGTACTCTTTTAATCAAGAAAACATGTCATTTATCAATGTTGAAATTTGATTTTATATTGTCGTCACATCCCAAAATATCGTTCTTGATTTTATTCAGTCATTTAAAAATGCAAAAGCCATTCTTAATTTAAAATCATATGAAAACAAGCAAGGGGTTGCTGACCCCAATACAGAACATATTTCATTTTCAGCAACTTAATCTGTGTTTTCTAACACTTAATTTAGGGCTTCTTTCATTATATCACTTTATGTGAAGTGGAGGAGGACATTTTTTCAAGGCCTTTACACCACCAGCTCAGATTCTGACGTAATTTACTCAGGAAGCCCAAACTGTGATTTTTTTTTAAGGAGTATATACATATATATATGTATATACTCCTTTAAAAAATATATATATATATATATTTTTTTTGAGTTGGAGTCTCACTCTGTTGCCCAGACTGGAGTGCAGTGGCACATTCCCGGCCACCGCAACCTCGACTTGCTGGGCTCCAGCGAGCCTTCCGCCTCAGCCTTCCAAGTAGCTGGAACTACAGGCACGCGCTACCACGCCCGGCTAATTTTTTGATTTATTGTAGAGATGAGGTCTCGCGAAGTTGCCCAGGCGGGTCTCGAACCCGCGGGCTCAGGCAATCCACTCACCTCAGCCTCCCAAAGCGCTGGGATTACAGACTGAGCCACTAAGCCCGGCTAGGAGTATATATTTACTCTACAAAATAGCCCCATAATATACAGAAAAATATTATCAAATTTACCTAACTTAAGGTATCCCCAGCTGATCTCTTCAGTTTCACTCTTTCAACCACTCTTCTACAATCTTATCTTGATTCTGAACTTCTCATTACTTCTTACCTGTACCAGTTGTTACTCTTCTCTCTGTACAAATGTGTACAGCGACTTTACTAATCATCTATGTATGATGACTATGAAATCTACCTTTGTCCTTGACATTGTTGCCGAGCAGTTAACATAACCTTTCTCTTTACTTTACCCTAAACATGTGTTTCGTATTCAAGATCTGTCAAATTTTCCAATCGTTTTTGCTTCCCTACCACTTTCAACATCATTTTCCAAGCACAAATTACTTCTCCTAGAATCTGGGAGACACCAGATTCTCTTTGGTAGTTTTATTTCTTTGTAACCATGTCATAAGCTTAGAAGTAGTTAGCTCCAGTCCTAGCTAGTTACACTTGCTACTTTTATTCTGATGGCAGTTTGGATTTATCATCAGAGTTTTGATGACTCTGGTGGAACACACAGCATAAACATTTATATTATTGTTTGTTAACTGAGAATTAAATAATTACCCAAGAAACACAGAATATCTAAGTGTGGTGATTTTTTTTTTAATTTTTAATTTTAAGGATGTGGGATACAATTTAGGGTTAGGTATAAAAATGTTTATTACATAGGTACCCTTGTTGATGAGGTGTTGATGAGTTTCCCACTACCAACACCCCACCCCCGGGCAGTTTTCCACTACTGCCAATCTTTTTCTTACAGTATTACCATCATTGTTCAAGGCCCGTTTATGAGTGAGAACATGTGATACTCAGTTCATTGTTTCTGTAATAGATCACATAGATCACTCAGTATTATAGACCCTAAGTCCATCCAAGTTGTTAAGTTCATAATTTTGTCCTTCTTTGTGGCTGTGTAATATTCCATTGTGTATATGTACCACATTTTTAAAATTCAGTCCTCTTTTGATGGGCAGTATGGTTGGTTCCATATTTTTGGATTGTGTGCAGGTGTCTTTTTCATAGAACGATTTGAGTTCCTCTGGGCATATTACCAGTAGGGGGATTGCAAGGTCGTATGGAAGGTCAATTTTTAGATCCCTTAGGAATCACCACACTGTTTTCCACAGAGGTTGTACTAGTTTGCACTCCTACCAACAGTGTAGAAGTGTTCCCTTCTCCCTGCATGCTCTCCAGCATTTGTTGTTTTCTGAGTTACTGATGATGGTCAACCCTACTGAAGTTACATGGTATCTCGGTGTAGTTTTAATTTGCATTTCTTTGATGATTAGTGAGGCTGAGCATTTTTTCATGTATCTGTTGGCTACTTGTATGTTGTTTTTTGAGAAGTGCCTATTCATATTTTTACCCGCTTTGTAATAGAGTTGTTTGCTCTTTTCTTTTCGGCACATTTGAGTTCCTTGTAGATCCTAGATATGAGGCCTTTGTCAGATATACAGTTGGAGTATATTTTTTTCCAGTCTGTGGGCCATCTCCCTGTTCTCTTAATGCTTTTTTTGGCTTTGTGGAAACTTGTCGCCTGCTAAACCAACAGAAATTGGAACCATTTCCCATAAAAACCAGGATAAGACAAGGATGCCCACTCTCACCCCTCCTTTTCAACATAGTGTGATGATTTTTTAAATGAAAATATTTGACTTTAATCTTATCTTTAAAGTTATTCAGCTTCCATGTTATCATTTTGCCCCTTAACCTGTACTTCTTAAGTCAACACAAATTATCTGTCACTTCAGCCAAAGAATACTTGAACTGAATGCCCATCCCAA
Source organism: Tarsius wallacei (assembly GCA_963574415.1). NCBI lineage: Eukaryota > Metazoa > Chordata > Mammalia > Primates > Tarsiidae > Tarsius > Tarsius wallacei. Next base: position 5,983 of record CAUYQG010121972.1, on the reverse strand, counting down.
GCCCCCAAACTATTCTGTTGGCTTGGATCAGACAGTGGGAGGAAAAACTTGCACAAAACAGGTAGCAAGAATGAGGCATAGGGATGAGGAGCCACAGTCTGTACTTGAAGAACAATTTTGGGCATCAGATTCAAGGAGAAACTGCAAATACACAGACAAAGGAAGAAGGAAGAGAAGCAAGGAATTCTTAAAAACTGTAATTGACCACGTCACTACTATTTTATAACCTATCAGGTTTCCCTTTAGCTCATAGAATGAAGACCAGACATCCAGTACTAAACCCAACCCATAATATATGAATGGTAATCCTTTTTTGAAATTTCATGATGGAGTTTACATCAATTTCTGCTGGCTCTGTGACTTATAAACATATTGCTTTATTTCAGTTCTTTTAATAAGCTATGCTTTCTTTCATTTCTACGTCTTGCATATTTTGAAGGGGAAAAAGAAGCTCTTCCCATCATCATTTTTTTTTTTTTTTTTTTTTTTTTGAGTTGGAGTCTCACTCTGTCGCCCAGACTGGAGTGCAGTGGCCGCTCCCGGCCACCGCAGCCTCGACCTGCCGGGCTCCGGCGATCCCTCCGCCTCAGCCTTCCAAGTAGCTGGAACCACAGGCGCGCGCTACCACGCCCGGCTGATTTTGTAATTTATTGTAGAGATGAGGTCTCGCTTGCCCAGGCGGGTCTCGAACCCGTGGGTTCAGGCAATCCACTCACCTCAGCCTCCCAAGGCGTGGGATTACAGGCTGAGCCACCGAACCCCGCTTCCATCATCATTCTTTAACAAGCTCCCAGCATGCCCCTTCTCCCAATTACCTTCTATCTTGTTTTTCATCTCAGCTTTATCACTACTTTCTTATTTAGGTCTTTCCAGGCTATTCAGAAAAAAAATCAGTTCTACTCTTTCATGTGTTCGTAATGTCTCTCTACTTCTATACCATGACATTTTTTACAGTTTATAATTGCAAATTTGATCCATGATATTAATTTCTAATTCTCCTCTTGTTGGCTCAGGAGGTCAGGGAGCTGTCTTTTATTCTTACTGTATTATTTGTAGCACCTAGTACAGAGTGTAACATTTAGTATATGGACAATATAAATTGGTGGAGTGAATAAACGCACGGTTGCTTTAAAATTTTATGACTCCCAATTTGACCATGTAACCCTAACCCTAACCCCAACCTAACATTTATGCATTCATATACCCCACAGCATCCTCCACAGAATTATAGTACACAATAAATCATAATTCAATAATTGTCAACTATATGACAAGATTTTTTTAATGCTGGTTCCCTGCACACAGTTGTACTCATCATGTGATCTTTTTATTTCCTACACATAAAAATGCTAAGTGATCTAATTTTTAGGTTGATGGTTTAAATAAAGTATTTCCAATATGACAAACACTAATAAACATATTTAAGTCTTTTGGAATTTCACACATTTTCCATGTCTCCCTGTGATGTTTAATTTTAAGTGTCCATTTGACCTGGCAGAGGGACACTCAGATAGTTAGTAAAACATTATTTCTGAGCTTGTGAGAGTGTCTAATGAAGATATTAGCATTTGAATCAGCGGACTGATCAATCCATCTTTACCAATGTGGGCAACATCATCAAATTTGTTGAGGGTATGAACAGAACAAAAAGACAGAAGAAGAACTAATTTGCTCTCTCTGCTTGAGCTGAGATATCAGTCTTCTCCCGCCTTCAGCCACTGGTTTTCAGAGTCTTTGGACTCCAACCACAACTTACACTGTTTCCCCACCCCCACGTATTCTTAGACCTTTGGACTTGAACTGAATTATATCGCTGATTTTTCTGGTTCTCCAGTTTTCAGATAACAGATTGTGAAACTTCTCAGCCTCCATAACCCTGAGAGATAATTCTTATCATTTGCATATATAGATTTGTATATTTTACATCATTTTCTCTCTCTCTCTCTCATCTCCCCTATTGGTTCTGTTCCTCTGGAAACCACTGACTACTACACTTCCTGAAGTGGTTCTGCACATGAAATACTTGGAGAGCTTATCATTTAATTTTTCATAGTCCCTAGTCAACGTGAGTTTATATGCAGAGCATAATGAGGCTGTATACCTTTCTGCACATTTTAAAGAATTATATGCATGTGCCTTATTGTGTATTAACTAAACTATGGAGGCAGTAAATACTGACAGAGAGCACTTAATTGCTTAAATCGTCATCCCAGCACAGTGAGCCTTTCATAATTCTTGGTAATATGTGTGTGATCTTTTTGTTGCCTGAGTGTCATATTGTAAGAAACGATTTGAATGTGTCTATCTGTACTTATGGTCAAATGCCATTTTATGTAAGTGAGCTATAAACCAGTGGAATTACACTGGAATTAAATAATAAAAAGTGATATATAAATATAGAGAAATAAATGTTTTCTCAGTTATGCTTCTTCAACACTGTGAAACGTACAATTTTCAGTCAATAGACGCCTTTACGAATAAAATTGAGCTTGCTCAGAAATATTCTTAAACTTCTAATGTCTGAACAATGATTCCTTGTCTCATAGAGATGACTTTTGGGGGTAATGGTTATTAGATAGATAATACAATACATGTTAATAATTCTAAGAGAGGAAAGTCCACAGAGACGTTTTGCCTTTCTTTTAAAAATCATTTTGTAATTTGAAAATGCCTAAACTCTGCCTCCCAGAATCTATTAAAAGAAAGAAAGAAAAATGGAGTTCTAGCGGTCACACCATCATAATAAGATAGTCGTCAGGATGCTAAAACCTCATTTTGATTGTGGTTTGAAGAAAGTTACCCACGAAGGAGTGTGGCTTTATTGAAGAGTCCCACATATGCATTGCCATTCAACTAAGCTGAGAATTGAGCAGTATGATCCCTGGCTCTTCAACAGTAAATACACTCTCATTGACGCCTCCTCACCCAGCCTCCCAGTGACAGTGGAACCAAAGCAGCTGCCCCATGCAGGCCATAACAATAGCAATTCACTGCAAAGATAAAATATTGGAAACCTGTATTTTTAAAAAAAACTGGATGCAGTTTTTTTTATAGTAAAATAGTAGTTAAAATATATTGAGACCTTATTATGAGTCACACACATTTTTTTCTTCCTTTTTTTGGAGATTCTATGTAGGTTATTTAACTACTCCTAGTAACACACCTGCCGGGTAGTTATGATTACTATTATTCTATATTGTCATCTAATATGATAAAATGAATCTCAGAGGAAAGTTAAGCAACTGACAGTGGGTTCTACAGTTTATATGTTAGAACTTGTACTGGAACCACACACTTGGAACCAAAATGTAAGCCACTTATTACGACACGAGGAAATGAAACAAAACCCAAGATGGCTGTTCATGAAGAGAGCTACCATAGGTATTTGGGAAAACTACTGTTAAAGAAACCACCTGGTATAAACTGCACTAGGGTTTTTTTTTTTTTTTTTCCCCTCCAAATAGACTCGGAACTATTGAAGTTAGGAATTGGAGAATTAAGATAGAATAAGAGCCAGTAAATCTTCTTAGCATTCTTATCCTTCTTTCATTTTCATTTTCTCTCTTACCTCTCTACACATACAAAAATGAATAAACCAAACCCATAAATCCCATAAAAGCTATCCTTAATCTGTCCCTCTTTTACAGTGCTTATTAAAAAAAAAAAAGACCAATAGCTTTCAGTGAAATATGATATGAACTGAAGGAGAGAGCTCTGCACAACTTTCAGGATTTGGCTTGGCAAATCTGTTCATTTTCCTCAGAAGCAGCAAATACATACAAGGAAATAAATTCATCCAGTGCATAAACAATTCAAAGAGAGAGTGTAACTTTATATACTGTTGAGAAATAGTTACTTTTTTTCTAATTTCAATAATTATAAATTGAAATAAGTTTATTTGTTTAATTGTGGATGGAAAACTAAATCCAGAAAAGAAATACTCAATTTATTCTATTTAAAATTATTGTATATTAGACCCATTGATCCCAAAAATTTCTTTTGATTGCCCAATAAATACAGATATAAATACATACAGAAACATGTATTGAGTTGTTTAAAGTAACTTGCAAAGTACAATTTATTTAGTTTAAAAAATGATTTAACAGCAAGCAGTCATAGTCAGAATACAAGGAAGTACATTGCTCCTTCATTTACGTATTCCAAAGTTCCTCTAAGAAACAAAAACCTGTCTGGTTCCAGAGAGTATTTGCAAGTATTGTTTCATTGTAGTATTGGAGCCCCAAATTTCAAATCACAAACTTGTAGCAAGGTTTCTGTTATAATACACTGATGTGAAAATACAAGTATTGCTAACATTAACACTTACTTAAACAGAGTAACCATAATGATGTCTTTTGGTGTCCAGAATACACTGGAAGTATTTTCTTTTAAAATACTAAGAGAGAAATTTATGAATAGATTCCTTTAACAAGTGAAAATTTATACACACATGCACACTTTCACAAGAATGAAAATAAATTAGGGACATCAACAAGAGGAAGGGAGAAATGGGTCAGTGTTAAGAAACTACCAGTGGGGCACATTGTTCACCATCTGGGGAATAGACCACTTGAGAAGCAATCCCCACCACCTAATATGTCCATGTAATGAATATGCATGTGTACCTACAAATTTAAAATTAAAAAAACAAAAAGTATCTCTTAAATTATTTTTCTTTCTCTTAATTTCTGTTTTAAAAGTAGCATCAAATTGAGCAAAATGAGTTATATTCTGTAAATCATTTTAGCCAAATTTACCCAATGGTTAGTCTGCATTTTGTCCAAAAATATAAAAAAACACTGTTTTGATTTTTGTTTCTGTCTCTTGTTTTTCTTTTTGTTTATGACTTAAAAATTATTTTGTTCTTATACATGATCTTATAGGAAGAATATCAACCAGTGTCATTGGCTTTTTTTGTTGTTGTTTTTATTGTTTTTATCCAGTTACTAACATTAAATAATTATTTTACTTGTTGGGTTCTAATTTTGTCCTGTGCTTAAGTTCGTCTATTTTCCATTGTTTTATTTTTATACCTTGCCCAATTGCACTCTGGTCATGCTCCAGACCACCTATCCCAATGTTTGCTTTGGTCTTTTCCCAGATTAATGGTAGTTCATCCTCCCTTGATATCAGTTTAGTGGATTTAATCCCACTTTAATTTGTAAAGCACCATTTTTAGGTACCACACACTCCTTTCTTTAGGTACCACATTCAGTTCCTTTGGTCTCTGTTGTGACTTGGAACACAATGTTCTTTTGGCTTTCTTATTCGATTGTGGAATGAATGTCATAATTGGTTCTTGAGGATGTAGAGCTACATCTGTGGAAATGTTATCTTCATAACTGTTCTATAACTTCTTATTAACTTGTCAGTTTTCCTAAACAGATTGCAAATTTCTAATTGTAATGTTATTTTATTACAAACTTTTCTCTAGTAACTCTGCTATTATCTAAGATTATCTTTCAGCCTATTAGGTACTTGAAACACTCAATTAACTTTATCAAAAATATGTTGGAGGAAGAAGATATATAAGCCAACTTTATTTAATAGCTGTAAACACTTCTTCAAATATTCTCTTTAGATGCTCTAAGACTTTGCCACATATATGACTTGGGCACCTCTTATTTTTTTTTTTTTTTTTTTTTTTTTGAGTTGGAGTCTCACTCTGTTGCCCAGACTGGAGTGCAGTGGCCGCTCCCGGCCACTGCAGCCTCGACCTGCTGGTCTCCGGCTATCCTTCCGCCTCAGCCTTCCAAGTAGCTGGAACTACAGGCGCACGCTACCATGCCAGACTAATTTTTGATTTATTGTGGAGATGAGGTCTCGCCAAATTGCCCTGGCAGGTCTCGAACCCGCGGGCTCAGGGAATCCGCTCTCAGCCTCCCAAAGCGCGGGATTACAGGCTGAGCCACTGAAAATTGTATCTTAAATATGTTTCATGGTTCTACACTATATCTTAATAAGTTAATAAATAATACTAACA